>JASCZW010009222.1:0-44126 GCA_034211315.2 Aedes japonicus
GTAATCAACTCCTAAATCTGCTTTCCATATGCGACCAGCATTATATAAGCATTATATCAGCATCTTGAATGTTCTCTGTTGTAAAGTTGGATTTCAAATGCTAGTTAGATGCTAGTAACCTTTAATAGAGACTGTATTCGATGAAATTTGGACACACAAAATAGGTCACCAAAAATTTTCCTTGAGCCGGATTCTTTTCAACCTTTGTGGAAGTAAAAACTACTAAATGCTTAAGTTTTGACATCATTGGTTTATTGAACCTCTTCTTCCCAACCCAAATGCCCGCACCTTTGCCTTGACCCCTTTCATGACATTTTGGGCAATGATACGACCGACTTGCTTACTTATTTTTAACCACACTTTCTTTAGTTCAAGTTCATTTTCATCAGTTTTGGAGTTTGAACGAGCTTTGCCTTCATGATTACCCAACATTTTTCAATCGGGCGAAGTTCCAGAGTGTTTGGAGGGTTGACGTCTTTTGGTACAAAACTACATTATTATCTTTGTACCAGTCTAAGACGGGCCGCGCATAGTGGCAAGATGCCAAATCCGGTCAAAACAGTGTCGTGCTATCGTGAGATCTCAAGAAGAGGCAGAAGTCGTTTTGGAGGCATTCATCGTTGTAGATTTGTCCGTTGGCGGTCCCAGAGGTGATGAAGGGCTGACTCATTTGCCACATCCGCGGATCGCTTGCCAGACAAGGAATTTTTTGGCAAATTTCGACAGTTTCTTCTTCCACGTACACTCTCCGGAACGACCAACTTAGAGGTGGCGACGTAGTGTTTCTGTCCTGGCATTTGTTTGGTGTCGGCTTTAAATGTAGGTCTCATCGTCCATCAAAATGCAGAACGGTTTTGTGGCCACTCCCTGAACAGTTTTCATTACTGATTTTGGCCACCGAGTTCTGTTTATCGCTCCGGTTCGGTGCCTTCTGTATCTTGTACAACATGTAATCCAGAACGTTTCATTGTTTTCTGCACAAAACAAACTGAAACTTTCGTCTTTTTCGCAACATCCATGATCGAAATGTTGGGATAACGCCTAAATTGGTTCAATACCATCCTGGCCTTCTCCGGATTTGGTATGTGCCACGTTTTTGCCACTACCATTTTTCCGCTCGGTTGTCTTACGGTCCTTGGAACGTTTTGATCACATGAGATACGGTTGAATGTTTGGAGGTTTACATGTGTAGCCTTTGTGCCATGAGAAATTTGCGAAAGAAGCCATTGTTTACATTTGTCAGTTAAGCCCTTATGCAAAAATATTTGTCGAATTGATCCTTTTAATTGAGTTAATTAGTAAAGGGCATATGCTAAAGCATTCTCGACGGCAGCCATTACCTCAACATTTAGAATTCACATAACTCAGAATTTGTACTAGATATTGAAAATTTAATCACATCAGTTTGTATACTTACTTGCTGTGAGCAATTTGATGCAGTTCGATTCAAAGCTCATTCACTAACAATCGAGATTTATCAATTTGAAATAGCAAGGTACGTTTGCGAGAGAGAGAGAGATAAAAGATAGTAAAAAATACATGAAGCAGCAATTCACCTTAGAGCTCTTTTGAGTCTGAATTCTATCATTCAACGGAAACGCTGTTTTAAGGTCTGTATCCGCAATAATCCGGACACCTCAAAACATGAATATAGCATACATTTTGCATTATATATCCGTCGTAGTTGTTTATTTCAGATGCATGGGATGTGTTTTAACAATTCGTGAAGACAAAACATAGTTATTCGGTATTTGCATAAAATTTTCGAACTTTGCGCTTAACTCCGTCCATTAGGGTTTGTACAGACTCTTCAGAAATCGTAGAAGCCGTCTTTGTCCAAATTTGCTGGAAGTGTTTGATGTCTTTGATTTCTTGCTTCTTTCCAGAAAGCTTCCGCTTCATCAGAGCCCAATATCTCTCGATTGGTCGTAGCTCTGGGCAATTTGGCGGGTTTGAGGTTTTTGGTACAATGTTCACTTGATTTGCTTGGTACCACTCCATCACAGTTTTAGCATAGTGGCATGATGCCAAATCGGGCCAGAACAAAGGTTTTTCTTTGTGACTTTTGATGAAGGGTAGCAATCGCTTCTGCAGACACTCTTTCTGATAGATCTCCTTGTTGATTGTGCCTGTAGTGACGAAAGATTTACTCTTTTTGCCAGTAGATTGCTTGCCACACAAGGTATTTTTTGGAAAATTTCGATGCCTTCTTCGTTCTGAAATGCTCAGCTGTAGCATTTCTGGCCATAGCAGAATAAAAAGCCAGCCCTGGAAGCTGCTTGAAATCCTCCAGGACATAAGTTTCATCGTCCATAACAACGCATGAAAACTTCATCAAATATTCGCAGTACAAACGTCGAGCCCGTGATTTTGCTGCCAAGTTCTGTTTGTCGTTGCGATTTGGAACTGTTTTTACTTTATACGACTTAAGTCCCAAACGTTGTTTTGATTTTTGGACAAGACCAGGTGACATCCCTATTTTACGAGCCACCGTTCGAATGGAGAGATTTGGGTTTTTCGTTAATATCCTTTTCACCTTTCGGTCCATGACAGGATCAGCGCGTCCAATGTTTTTGTCACTTCTCGGTTTCCTCTCCATCGTCAAACGTTCCGAAAATGATTTGAGCACATCGTGAACAGTGGATTTAGGCAAATCCAATGTTTTTGCAAGGTCCCGTATTGACAAGTCAGGATTTGCCGTACGCCCGTACAAAATTCGCTCGCGCACTTGTTTTTCTTTCGTCGCCATCTTGAATACTAAACATGAAATGTAAACATCAATCATAGTCTTTTTCATCATAAACTCTCAGCTATACCACAGTGAAATGTTTCATTCCTACGTGCAATGTTTCAAAAGTTACAATGATTTGAAAGTGTCCGGATTAATGTGGATACAGATTTTATTTGTTCTCTCCAGGATGTAGCATAATCAATAGTGAAATAAACTCATATGAATCAAACTTTCCTTGTATTATTACGCCATTATGAAACTACCGACATAACCACTAATGAAGTCATTGTGTTCAATTCCACCTCCCAAAACTACTACTCGAGCGGAAATAAAACATCAAAAACCCGGCCGAAGCGCCCAGCTCACGCTTACTAGAGCCTGGTTCAACCGCAATCAATAGCCACTAATGCTCGCCGTGCAATTGAATTATGAAACGGCCAACGCAAACTGCAGCCGATTCAATATCTAATCCATAAATCAAACAATCATCTTCTAACATGACGGGCAGTCAAACACCGGCAAAAGCGGAGCCGTTCGTCACTTCCGACAACCGGACGTGGCCCTGGCTGACTGTGCGACGGTTTCAATATAACCCGTCGGGCTGCGGCGATGGCTCACATTTGGAATCACTTCAAACATTCCCTCTCTTGACCTTCCGACCGAACTCATAAAAGCATCGAAACCGACGCCGAACCACCAGCACACTCTTCAGATGGTCCATCAAACCCGTGCCAACGGTCATTCCGGCAATGAACCGATCGATTTTCGACGCTCAACCGCCACTCGTTGATGATGCTTTCGGATGAGTCCGACCAACGAATTGTAATGATGATAGATTTGCTGTCAGTATATTGCTCGCATGGCCACTGATCCGGAAACGACAGTGGATCTATGTGAGCGATATGAATTTAAAAAAAAAATCCCGTTCATGCACGATTGAATGAACATCCGCAGCACTGGCACTTAAATTCTATGTTCAACATATTAGCCTGCTCAGTTGGTACGTAAGGACCCATCAATTAGCTAAATTGCTCCTTTACGACCACCGGCCACCAGGAGGAGCTCAATCAATTGGAACAAAGTTGCGGCGTTATTGCTCGATGTGATGGATGGATGTTGGGAAAGTTGAGAGCGAGCGTGAATTATCTGAAGTCGGTGAAGTTTTATGGGCATGAAGTATGAAGACACGGGTACAGCTTATTTGTTGAATTTAATAAATTGAGCGCCATTTTTATTGCGTCGAAGCAGAGACTTTTTGACGGAGTTTGATCGAGCGGAATTGTTTGGAAAGAGGAAATAAATTCATTGCATTCATGGTGATGGCCTTTGATTAGATGGAAAGTTTGTTCTCCTCGAATCTTTGTGCATTGTGGGATGAGGTTTCAGTTTTCTGCTCAAAAACGAATCATTATTTGAAAGTGGAATTAGTGTTACTTTTCGTATACGCACGGAAAAAAAAATCCGTGCCCAGATCCTTGAACTGCAGTCATGAGTTCGAGAACAGGCAAAAATACACCGTGAACTTAATCACGTAATGGGAAACTAGTTCAAGTTTTTGGGTAAACATCACGAAAACGTGAACTAGTTCATGATCCGTTTTCATTCTCGTGAACGCTTTTGTTTCTGTGCAGTCACCACACAGAACAAGAATGATGAATTTAACCGACGTGTAAAATTTCCTCTCGAGCAATTACTAGCCAAAGCCAGCGTAAACAACGAAATTTGTTGCAAGTTTTCGTATAACAGACTTTATTGAGGCAACATCTGGCTTTAATTTATCAATTATAAATTTATGACAAATCTAGCATTTCCCAAAAGTGCTCAACACAGTAAGAAATCTGAACTTTGATTGAGACAAAAATGTCAGAACATGTTAACTTATATTTCATTCCAAACGCAGCAAGAGCTTGCATGGAACAGTTCTTAAGGGCGAACACGAAATTATTGCGACACATTCAACAGGGTATAACTTTTTTACCATTGGATAAAAATCAACCAAATTTTGCACACTTTCTCATTGATGTGTATTGTTTACATGCTGTCAAACTCGAAGTCGTGTTTCTCGATTCAACGAAAATGGAGGTGAACCAACACGAGTTGAGAGAACAAATTCATTCCAAACACCTGGAATTTCCTGACCTGTCGCACCGGCAGTTGGGAAAAATGTTGAACATTCACAATTCAACCGTCTCCAGAGTGTTGAAGCGGTTCCAGGAGCGGATGATTAAGCAAATCCCAACGTCTCAAGCCGTGATTTGGCTAAAAAGATCGGCATGTCGCAGAGCTACGTCCAGAAAGCAAAGAAGAGAGCTGGACTACATACATACAAGATACAGAACTTCCCAAACCACGATGAGCGGCAAAAATCGTCGGCTAAAACTCGGGAACGGAAGCTCTACGAGAAGATGCTGACAAAATATGGCTGCTGTGTGATGGACGACGAAACGTATATAAAAGCCAATTCTAAGCAAATTCCGGGGTTGGAGTTTTTCCCCGGCAAGAGCAAGTTCTATGTGGACGACAAATTTAAGAAGAAGAAAATGTCGAAGTACACCTCGAAATATCTCATTTGGCAGGCCATCTGCTCTTTCGGACTGAGGACTGAGCCTTTCGTGACAAAGGGCACAGTAAATGGCGAGATCTACAAATCTGAGTGCCTCGAGAAGCGCCTTTTGCCGTTCTTGCAGCAGCACGACGAAGCTCCGCTATTTTGGCCAGATTTGGCATCATGCCACTATTCTAAAAGTGTCCTGGAGTGGTATGAGGCCCAATTCTGTCCATTTTGTTCCAAAGGACATGAATCCGCCAAACTGTCCGGAGCTGCGCCCGGTGGAGCAGTACTGGGCAATGATGAAGCAGGAACTTCGGAAGAGCAAGAAGACAGTCAAAGACGAGAAGGACATGTTAAGAAAATGAAAAAAAAAAAACTGCGAAACTGGTACCGGATGACACTGTAAAGACTTTGATGGAGGGCATCAAGCGAAAATGCGTTCAATTTTACACTCAAGGCTCCATCGATTAACTTTTCTTTTGATTTTTGAAGTAAATATATGTATAAAACTACCCTAAAATTTTGGTTTGATTCTAAACATTAAAAGAAAATTGGCATGACATTTTCAGTGTCGCAATAATTTCGTGTTCGCCCTTTAACTAAGGCGAGATTTTGTTAACAACATTATTGACAATGTATAGACGATAATGAAGGAACAGGAATAACAAATACTGGTATAAATTCATCTGTGCAAATGGGTAAATGGCCTACAGTATTCCAATCCGAAATATAGACTATTCTGGAATGCATATCTTTATGCTCGATCTTCCTGACCTCTGGTCGGTTCAGCAAAGCTCCCGCAGTGCTTCGACTTTGAAGTCGGGATACACGTTGTGAGTGTGAAAAGTTGGAGCGTAACGAAATATGGTTAGATTTTGAACGTTAATAACTCATTCATTTCATGATAGAATTCACAAATAATTGCACCAATCGATCGCAATACTCACTACGCGTCCCAAGCAGGAACGAATAACTTGATAACTGGCCTTGGTATTTGAGAGTTCTGTTTAAGAAGTAAAATTTCATAAAATTCGTTCCACAATGTTATGTGAATACCAAAATGAGGTAAGACAATACCAAAATTGTACCTCTCAGGTATTTCCAGGTATCCGAAATAACAAGTTTTGTTATTCGAGAGATATTTCGCTTGCAATTTTTGGGTATTTTAATTAAGTATTTAACTTGAGCTTTTTAATACCAAGGCCAATTATCAGAATCAAAATAAGGTATTCAAAGATTGTTGCCTCCTGCTCGTTGTTGATTTCAATATTTAAAACTATTGATTTGAAACATCTTTCTATTGGAAAGTTAATAAATAAAGTCCAAACAAGAATCAACCAATCACGTGCAGCTGAACGGCTGTTTCCAAACACGGACGACAGAGTCATAGACTAACCGGTATGGGTGTGGATGTATGTATATTTATTAAACGTCGGTGGATTGATAAAAGAGGATTGAAGAAGAGCGACACTCACATCGTCATCATTCTATGTCCAGCCGCAGTGCCCTCTTGATGTGTCGTTTCATCGAAGACGATCAGGGCCATCGCAATTAAAATAACAGAGTCACTGTTCGACTACTTGAACACTCCCACGTAATAGACACCCCTAGCACCCTCTGTGCCGAAAAACTAACTCTACACTTGCTTTGTATCTCTCCCACCAAACAGGAAAATACAAGTTCTATTTCATCAGTTGAGTGAAACGGTCGCGTTCGATTTTTATTCCAAAAACCGAAACTTGAAATATAGACCGATAGTACAGTCCACTACTTTCCGAAGGAACATGTGGTCCTTCTAGAACCGGATTTTACCGGATACGTGAAAATTCGACGCGGTTCAGTGAACGTTCCGCGATTCCGACCTGAGCATCCGTTTGCGCTGCGGCCAAATTGGTGTAAGTGACGCGCCGGCAGCTTAGCTTGTGGCGGTCACTTCGAAAAAGAAAACATTTCCCGTTGAAATCCTCCACCGGTGGTACAGTTCCGTTGCCGAGAACCGGCAGAAGTCAAAATTTGACCCGTTGAAGTTGCGGTTTACGGGTGAAAAGCGGTTTACTGTGTGGAGTCGAATTTTCTGTTCGCGTCTCTTTCGTTCCATTTGGGGACAACCGCCGGCCGCTGCCGGTTTTTGTGAAGAATAAGACGCATCGGCGTTTTGAAGAAGAAGTGATTGAACAGCTCGGCTAAGGTGGTTGCGACGCCACCGCCGTAGAAGGATAAGTTTCGAGAACGCCGATTAGTGAACAAATACAACAACATAAACAAAGAGAAGAATTAGCAAAAATGGAAGAGAACTGAAAGTGCTGTTCATCAGAAGGGGCAGTGAGAGCGAAGTTGACGGGTAAAAGTGCTTTACAGCATAGCGATGCGGAACCGAACCAAACATTGTGAATATTCACTTTCTGCAGCTCCACCAAAAGACGGTGGACAATTGCTATCGTGAGAACAATGACTTTCAAAACAAGATTTATGCGCTACCCCTCTCTGATGAACGTCGTGCTGAACAAATGGATAAGTACGTCGATTTCGAAATGCTGCACAACGACTTGGTCATCCAGCTGAGTATGTTGCTTCAGCAAGCAACGTTGGAAGCAAACGCTGGTGCAGCTACCCCTCCAGGATTGGCAAACGCTACTGCGGCGTCGCCTCAGAAACCACTACAGCAAATGTTCCCTGCCCAGCCCTACCTCCCACCGTTGCAAGTACCCCTACCGACCTTCGACGGGTCGTATGAAAAGTGGTATTCATTCAAATCGATGTTTACCACCGTGATGAATCGGTACAAGCAAGAGGAGCCAGCTCTAAAACTGTACCATCTAAGGAACTGCCTCGTTGGCCAGGCGGCTGGCATCATCGATCAGGATCTCGTCAACAACAACGACTACGATGCCGCATGGAAGGTTCTCGAACAAAGGTACGAGGACAAACGTACATATCATCATCGACAAACACATCGAGAATCTGTTTAACCTACCGAAGATTGGGCAGGAGAACGCTGTCAACATGATGAAGTTGATTGACGTTTTGACGAAAAACGTTGACGCCTTGTGGAACCAGCAACTACCAGTGCACGGTGGGAAAAAACGAGCCAAAAAACGGATCTTTTATGGCCGCTAGTTTCAGTCCCTTAAGGATGAGCATTTCTAGTGTAAAAATTCACGAAAAATCGATTGGAGATGGTTTCGTCTACCGCACAACACGGGAAGTTGTCCATTTTGCCCGATTCTTCCCATGATTATACCTCAAACTCATATGTCATTTAGTTTTATACATTGATGTCACTCAATATAACCCTCATTTGCACTGTACTTTTGTAAAATTATCCGGAGAATCGAATGAAGATGATACTGTTTTGCTTTGACCTCTGAAAGTGGTCCATTTTACCCGAATTTCCTTCAGACTTGCAGAAACTTAAATAACATACGGTTTTGAGTATTGGACCAATCTCCCCAATCAATTATCCCCATTTGCACTGTATCCCCATTTGCACTGTACTTATGTAAAATTGTCCGCAAAATCCAATAAAGAGAATACTCTTTTGGTTTGACCTGTCCATTTTACCCGAATTCCCCACAAACTTGTGAAAACTTATACATAGGTTTGATTGAATCGATCAATGGTGCTTCTTTTCTAATACACACCTTTTAAAAATAATAACATTTAGTACACATTGCAATGCCACTTTTGCGTAGAACCTTACTGGGCTGTCCCTTTCAGTTTTGAATTTCAATTGCGGCTTATTGGGTCATCTCCAAACCGGATTCCCATTCGTTTGTAGAGGGACTGTCTAGAGAAACCTCGATGACAACGCTTTCGGGAAAGGCTCGTCATCAGCGAAACCGCTCATCCTCCAATAAGAGTGAAGCATACTCCATGCAGTAGATATTCGACTTCGCTAAAAAGCTTTGTCCAGACTCTGTCCTAACACAACAAAATTTACGGGATGCCACCCGAAGTAACAGTTCAAACCATTCGCAATGTTGGAATTTTCAATGGCTCTTCTTTCTTCCAATAATTCTGCTCCGGGAAGCGATATGATTAAATTCAACCTTCTAAAAAATCTCGCCGATTACGGAGCTTGTCTAATACCTTCATGGAATTAAACATAGTTCCACCTGCATGTAGACAGAATAAAGTAATAGCTATTCAAAAACTTGGGAAACCAGTGTCTGATAACAATTCATACTGTCCGATCTCTATGCTATCATGTTTAAGGAAATTGTTAGAAAAAATGATCCTATCAAGACATAACCGTTGAGTTGAATCAAACAACCTGCTATCAAAAACGCAATTTAGTTTCCGAAAAAGCAAAGGAACAAACGATTGTTTGCACACAAGGAGCAATTGGCTTCAGTCTTTCTGGATATTAAGGGCGCATTTGATTCAGTTTCCATAGATATACTGGCAGATAGTGTGCACAGTAGTGGTTCACCAGGAATTTTATATTTTTTTTTGTATAATTTACTGCCAGAAAAACAAATGACCTTCAATCTAGGTCAACAGACAGATTCCAGAATTGGCTACATGGGCTTACCCCAATGCTCATGTTTAGGCCCCTTACTTAATGATTTTTATGTTAAAGATATTGATAACTGCGAGGAAAATAGAAGCACGCTAAAGCAACCTGCAGACGATGCTGTGATCTCCTTTAGAGGTCCACGAGCGGAAATCTTGCAAAGACCATTGCAAAATTCCCTAGACAATCTGTACATCTGGGCCAAAAATTTGAGAATCGAATTTTCACTCCAAAAAAACCGAATTGGTAGTGTTTACTAGTAAGCGGTTTGCAGCCCAGCTGCGTCTCAAGTTGTTGGGAAGAGACATTACCCAATCTTTGACCTTCAAATACCTTGGAGTCATGTTTGATTCAAAATTCACTTGGCGTACTCACATTGCGGATTTCAAACAGAAATGTCAACAAAGGAACAATGTTCCAAGATCAATTTCCGGGACATGGTGGGGTTCTCATCCGGAAAACCTTTTCAGAACTGCTTCTGGGAGCTTTCATCTAGAATTCTGATCAAGTGTGGAATCAGTAACAACCTTGTGATTGAAAACTTCGAGGATATGCTCGAATTAAGTTCCCAGTCTAGATTCTTGCGAATCGATAATTACTATATGTCATCCGATGTTAGTCTTCCATGCTATAATTCTCCTAGAGTACGCTTCTCTTATCACAGTTCCTCCATTGATTTTGATCTCTCCATAAAACAGGCTATTTATTCAAAGAGTTCCAGATCAACTTCGGCCTTTTTTAATTCCCCATATGTTTATTGAAAAGTACCAACAAGTCAATTGCAATAAAAGAATTTTCACTGATGGGTCGCGCAATGATGTATCCACTGGTTTCGGTGTGTACAATGAATACTCAACTGCCTTCCGGCAACTTCAGGGACCTTGTTCTGTATATGTTGCTGAACTGGCAGCAATCAATTTCGCATTGGGGATAATTTCCGGCATACCCATAGACCATTATTTCATCTTCTCGAATAGTCTCAGTTCTACTGAGGCCCTCCTGTCGATGAAAACAGTGAGGCACTCATCTTACTTTCTTTGAAAACTAAGGGAGCAGCTGTGTGCGTTGGTTGAAAGATCATTTAGGATTACCTTTGCATGGGTCCCCTCACATTGCTCAATTCCAGGCAATGAGAAAGCGAACTCTCTAGCAAAGGTGAGCGCACAAGAAGGCGAGCTTTTTAAAAGCAAGTTCTCTTCAAAGTTGGCAAAACGATTGGACAAGTAATTCTCTTGGGCGGTGGTTAAATTCCATTATTCCAAATGTTTTGTCAAGACCGTGGTAAGTCGCGGTTTCATTCGTGTGATGTCAAGACTGATGTCCAACCACTACTCGCTAGACGCACATCTCTACAGAGTTTACCTCGTCGATAACAATTTATGTAGGTGCAGAACTGATTATGATGACATCGCTCACGCAGTTAAGCATTGCCCGGATAATGATGCCTCCAGAGCACGACTATTGGATACCCTTGTGGCCCGAGGTAGACAACCCTTCCGCGAGGTAAGAGATGTTTTGAGAATGCGTGATCTTCACTACATGCAAGCGATCTATGAATTCCTTTGTTTGTCTGATCTAAGAGTGTAACATAGTCACCCTCTTCCTTCCACTCTAGTAAATTCTCTGCCATTGTGTTCCAGTTATATTTTCCTTTTGTTTCCGTGCTACTTGTACCTGCCCAGCCAGCTGTGGTCACCCATCTGCTGCTTAGTTCCTGAAAGGGACTAAAGGGACCGAGGACTCGATAGATGTCACAACCATGAGCAGCAAATTACCAGCCTTGCCCCTTCCAAACGATAATGTGGCCCATTAACCTCGAGTTAGTCACGAGTAATTGGCATCCCACTTTTACTAATATCGAATAATAAAACAATGTTAATTACAGTATTGAACATCGGCTCCGCAAAGTGTTACACACACCTGAGCCTTAAAAATAAACGAACTGATTAAAATAATAAAGAGCTCCCCCTCTCCTCATGGAAAGAAGACAATGATCAGCCATTCCTAAAATAGATAACCGACGCTGTTTTGGGCTGCCCTTGACAAGGAGAACTGTCACTCAGATAGACTAAACCCTTCGAAAAGAGCAACCCCCTTCCCTGTCAACATATGAGCATGGCCCCACCGGGTTACCCGAGCTTTCGTTTGGTTTTTCATACCGCAGATGGTACCACGGGAGGTGAACAAGTGGCTTGGGGCCACAGTAGCATATATTGTATATATGCCGGTACGCGCAGTTCCTATGGCCAAGGGTGACCCACATCAAATTGCATCACGGAAAAAACGCTGTAGAAAATTACCTAGAAAACCGATTCTTTTCAAACTTTTAGACAATAAAATAAAACCCATTATTAATCTTTAGGCATATATATTTTAGCCAATTTCAATACCATGACCGTACGCTCGCACCTTATGCGTTACTCCACTAATTAGGTTCTGTACAACATCTGGCTGCAGCTTCGTCTGTACGGAAACCCACTTTTTCTTCATGTCTTCCTCAGATTTGACCCCCTCGGGATGATTCCGTAGTAGCTGCTTCATAATAAGGTTTGTTCGCGACAAAATCTGGAAACCCCTAAGTATGTATATCTCTGGAAATACATCTTGATGGACGTATGTCTATTCAGTGCGTAAAATCAATTTTTGTTGATACTACAAGTTTTGGATCGCAGATGGCGTCGAAAGAAGAGCAAGAGCGAAAAGCAATTGGTCGCGGTCACGATGAAAATCCGGATCTGTCACTAAGAAAACTTGCAAAAAAGCTTGGTTTTCCTGCAAGCACTGTCCATAATGTTTTTAATTCTTTCAATACACGTTTGGCAACAGCCAGGAAGGATCTCAGGAACCACCAGAAGCACGCGAAGGTGAAGCAAATATTGCAGGAGAGACCAAATCTTTCAGAACTTACTGTGGCTAGACAAATAAAAATGTCCCCAACTTTCGTGCATACTTCCAAGCAAGGTATGAAGTCTTTCAAGGTGAAAACTGCACCCAACCGTAATGATAAACAGAATGTGATGGCTAAAACCAGGGCTCACAAGTTGTAACGCGAATTTTTAACGAAGTTTTCCTGCGTGATAATGAACGATGAAACTTATGTACTGGAAGACTTTAAGCAGCTTCTCGGAATGTCTTATTATAGTGCCAGGCAATAGAACGGCGTAGAGAAGCATTTCAGGACAAAGAAAAAGGACAAGCTTCCCAAAAAATATTTTGTTTGGCAGGCAATATGTAGCTCTGATCGAGCAAGCTAAAGCTTATTTACTACCGGAACGGTAAACAAGGAAATATACCGTGAAAAGTGCCTAAAGAAGCTATTGTTACCATTTCTACACAGCCAAGACGCTGCCTCGCTATGCGGGCCTGATTTGGCATTTTGTCACTATGCCAAAGATGTTTCAAAATGGTATAAAGCGAATGGAATCTATGTTGTACCGAAAGAGGTGAATCCACCTAACAGCCCGGAGTTTCGACCTATCGAGCGGTATTGGGCTCTCGTCAAGAGAGAACTCTCTCAATAGGGAAGGTCCATTAATTATGTCACGTGGTAGGGGGGCGTTTTTTGTATGGACCTTCAAAATAATTTGAAGGTCCATACAAAACACGTGACAAAGGGGGGGTTATAAACAGTCACTTTCTACGTGACGTAATTAATGGACGTTCTCATATGAACAGCAAGCTACAACTATAGAAAAATTTCGAAAATCTTGGACAAAAGCAGCTAAATCGGTTGTAGAGAAGTCTGCACAGCCTCTAATGGCTGGTGTAAACTCAAAAGTACGTAGTTTCTTCATGTTACCTAATTAAGTAACTATTATATGTTTGAAGATGTCTAATAATGCACCATTAAATGAATCAAAAATACATATAGAAATGAACTAACAGCAAATTATAATTTATTATATAATTTATTAAATATTTTATCTGTCCACATTTTGTCGCAAACAATCCTTAGCCCAGTATTTTTCGAATGGACTTGGTTCCGGTGCGTTGGGAGGGTTCATGTCCTCGGGTAAGAAAGTGACCCTGTTAGTTCGTTCCAGGACAACATTTGAATATTGGAACGAAGCTAGATCCGACCAAAAGACCGTAGGGCCCTCGTGTTAATTCTTCTACAGAAGGTGTTGTATCGTTGCCGATCCTAAAACTCATTGCGACCAACAAATCTTGATCATTAAATCAACTTTTATTATTAATCAAAGTGCCAGCAAACTATCCGCATGGCGAATGAAGACCTCTTTTGACGCTTCTCTTGGTTTGTCAAAATGGTTTTTACATACGTTACAATATCAATGAAACTAATTCCTAAATCAGTTTGCTGATTCCGGAAATATTGTTGGGTTACCATACCCTACACAACACCAATCAGGGGGGGGGGGGGGGGTAATTATTTATACTGCCAGTCCAGTTTCACCCCACAGAATATACTGGGTGTCTCCATAAGTGGACTGTATATTGGTTGGGTTTGGGGGTTTCTTTTAGAGTTCTATCCAGTCATTTTCTCACACCACATCACACATCCTTCCATTCATTACACAGCACATACATTTTGTCCGCAACACACAACATTTTTACGAAACTCACATAGTTCGTGCAACATAAATGTTATTTAAAATATGTACAGAACTATATATATTACATCACTAACAATTAACACAGAACATTTGTTTGTGGTTCTGCTCCCATCCATCCTTTCCGAGAGTCAGAGCCGACACTAACAATCAGATGATCCCTGCTGTGACGTCACCGATAACAATTACCCATGATCGCTGTCGCCATCGGTCGAAGTGATAGAGATAATAGAGTGTGGATTCGGTAGTATGATCATGCAGAGATAATCCTAAATTCGGCAGAGGCGTGGCAAGGGCAGGGTGATGTTACTCCCGAACAAATATAATTGTTCGTTTAGTATACTTCTTGTTCGCTGTTGCCCGGTTTTCTGAAGTCTGACATGCTTTAGGCCACTGCGCCTGGCTGTTCGAGGTTCCGCTTGACGATTGCCCAGTAACGTTATATTGATTGCAGTTGATGACAGTTTGGTGGTTTAATTTTATTCAACAAAACCGACGTTGTTATCAGAGAACCACTGCAGAAATCTTGCATAATGGGCAGAAGCTAGATCCAGCATGAAGAAAAGAAGAATCTCTTTTTAAATATAGCGGCAGCAACCTCTTCTGCAAGCACTCGTTTTGGTTAATTTTCACGTTTATTCTCGTTCTTTTGTGTAGAAAATGGAGGATCGCAAGCCACATGTACAAATTGATTGTCAAACGAGTGACTTTTCACCAAATTTTCCCGTCGCAACAGACGTATCTGCAAATGAGATACTTTCTTTAACTGTTTGGATGAAGAATTGACGTCCCGGAAGTGTTTAGGAATCCTCTTTCATGTACTTCGTCGTCTTTTAAAACACGCTAGGAGAGATTGTCCAAAATGTAGTTGTAGGGTCCTCATTTTGGAATGACTCCTTTTATGTCAGCAAATCATTTATTTTCCTAATCTGCTGGATCATCTCGATGCTGGTTCAGAATTGTTTGGCCAAATCAAGAGTAGATGCTGATTGAGCTTCAAATGGCGAGATGACAACAACAAAGGAGGGTGCGGCTGACCTCTGGTCTACCTCACGCCTCCATATGGAAACGCTGGTTGCCGTAGCCTGGGCAGTGTTTTGACAATAGTGAAGTGGAGGAAGGGGGGGGGGGGGGAGTGCGACTGAAGATCGTGTACCTATAAATCACAATGTATATCCATACCCAAACAGGAGACAACAACATTTGATGAAATTTGTCAGAAGCAGGTAATTTATGTCTTACCTCCATGCGAGGCTCTAGGAGTGGACAGTAATTTATTGCTAGAACGAATAGAAGTGACGAAAAAGTGTATTGATAGTTCCGTATAAGGTAACGGCAGGCTTTGAAATTGAAAGATACAAGTTTGAAAACGAGCGGAGGGCGTTGCACGGTAGTATCCGATCAGGCACATGAATACCTTATTTTGAGAGGTACTATTTTGGTATTGTTTTACCTTAATAAAGTATTTGCATAACATTGTGGGAACAATTTTATGGTATTACCTTCAGGTATTTTACCTCTTAATCTGAGCTGTTAAATACCAAGGTCAGTTATCAAGTTATTCGTTTCAGCTCGTTTCACGATCATTTAATTAATAATTTCAGAACGCTTTGGAATCATCTCGCCATTTCAAAACCATTCAAGGGCCTGGAGTAACATGGCTAGCATCAATGGCTCAATTTGATTGTTCAGCTTTGTAGCATAACATTTAAATTTAAATTGCAACTCTGAACTTCAACTTTTATATTTAAAAAATACTGGTATGTGAATGTAGACAGTATAAAATTATCTTTTAATATTGTGTTTAGTGGTATGATGATAAGATAAGCCATTTATTTAAAAAAAATCGTCAAACCCAGCGATCAGTCAAATTACTGTCTTTGAAATGTTACTTGGACGGCATGGACGGTCCTGTAAAATTATATCTTTCAATGAAATTTTATCATTGATATTTGGAATGATATTTTCTGTTTGCAGCTCCTACAGGACTAGTAGGATATTAAAACATATCTAGCTTTTACTCACTTTTTTCAGTTACAATCCAGTAGATGTTAGATATATTTTGTACACACGCATATTATTTTTTCTCGTACTGAATTACTGACAGGGATTGTTGAAATACACAGAGCAGTACAAAATAGATAATAGCTTCACCCAATTTCAAGTGGATGTCTTCTGTTTCAGAAGAGCGCACACATCGAACGTGTAAGAGATTTCGTAGCAGAACGAAAGACAGAAAGCCGCACATGCACTTCTCTTTCAGAGATAAAGATAAATGCACAGTGCTCTACTCTGTGCTTAACACTGTGCTTTTGCTCATGCTTTGGTAAATGATAGCAAAATGAAAAATTTTGATTTTAGCAACAAAAATGCATTGTATGGGTTCATAGAGGGAAAATTTCATTAAAATCCTCATTCACAAACTGGTCGAGCCTGCCACCGTGTCTTTTTTTGCACTTGTGTTTGCACAGAGACGACAAGGAAGAGTGCAATCGGTAACGCTCAAAGAGAGAGCAAATTCTAAATTTGATGTACGACTTTGAGCGCACGGCAAAAAAAGGGTGAACGGGAGTACAGACTGCACTTTCACGTCTCTTTGAAATTTAATGTGCTGTTTCGTAACAGCGCGTGCTGCATTCAAAGAGGTTTGAGTCACACCTCACTGTGGCCGCGTTTTACATAACCAAGAAATTTTATTTGTATAATGTGTAATTTGTAATTCCAAGTACATCATTCAAGTTTGAAATTTGAATAAATACCATTTTTTGTCTATTATGATATCTTAATTTTTTGTATACAAAATATACTAAATATTAAATTACATATAACGGGAAAAGGGAGGGACCATCAGGGCACTCAATTGAAACGATTTGGATACGGAGCTTGGGACTGCCTCCTCCCTATTGTTAACATTTCGCAAAACGAAGGTGGGCTCTTCAACCCCACCTATTGGGTTCTTCCTGTCAATCGTGAGCTCGATTCTAGTGCAATGAATGTGAACTTGCTTTTGGAAGGGGATTCTCTTCTCTAAATTCACGGGTTTTTCGTAAGTGTCTCTGCTTACGGGCCCGCCCAAACGATGTTGGTCCTTCATACAGAAGCTTGATGATCACAAACAACGATAGAGTCCTGATCAAATCGTTTTCCAGATTATTCCACTGCTATGGAAAGTTACCTAGCTGCAATAGACGGTAGTATTACATAACCGTCATCATCAGAAGTAGATACTGTATTGTAGTTCTGAATACCATCGACAACTATTTGATTCAATTTGAAATTGCTGAAACCGGGTATTTGTCCAGTTCTCGGCAGATGCTACAGGGTGCACTGCTCACCGTACTTATCAATCAGTCGTCTTACATATGCTGGATTCATTTTGACCAGTTTGGCAATCTGCTTGTACATTACATCTTTTTCAGTACACCAAGTATGCAGAAGTTTCTTTCGTACTTCAATACAGTATTCCTCTTCAACATCTTTTGGAGCTTCTTGTCGCTCAGGGTCGTCAGCCGTCCGGAACCAGGGGCCGTATCTCGAAACGAACGACTTTTTGTACGAACGCTTGTGAGAAAAAGTTCTTCGTTTCGAGATCCAAAATGCGGCCCCAGGCTTTCTTTCGATGCTCTGATTGTTGTCTAACAGTGCCTCACTGCTTTTGCCAACACGTTTAGAGTTCGACTGATAGAGATGTCACATTTTGTCTGTTGACTCATGAGTTACTATGATTGATGCTGCATGGGTAGTGTTGTCAGTGCAAGTGAAGGTAAACCCATGAAAAATGAATAATTTTTGTCCATTTTTTTAATGCAATCGTTATTATATGTATATAACTTTCAACACACTCTCAGAAAAAATTAACAGCAAGCACCTTATTGACTCAGAGCAAATCACTTTTAATTACATTCTTTTCATTACTTTTTTTAAGAAGAGAGAGTTCCTAAATACACTTTGACCATGGCATATGAGTCGCATGATTTTGTAATTTTCATGAAAATTTACAAACTTCAACTGCAAAATCTAGCTCGTAACTAGAAAATTAGAGTAAACGAAATACTTATTATCATATAATTTCTTCTACCTTGTTTTGACAGATACGCGAATTTTGTATACAAATTACAAACATCTTCGGTGTCGTGCACTAATACCCCACTGATTCGACTCAGTCAGGTATTAGTACACAACTTACAGAAGAAGTCTACACATTGATGAAACGAAACACGCGATTCTGTCCAAGATACTCAGCAAAGGATAGTTGGATAATCCAATGGAAATTACTAATTTTTTCAGTTCATTTTCTAGTTACAAATATTCCACTAAAAGCTCACACTCACCTGCATTCATCCAGTTCTTGTTCAAATAAATAGAACAAAAAGAAGAACTGTTCATGCAGTCACAATACAAATTATGTTTATCCTTGAGGAAAAATGGAATTAAAAATAAATGTAAATTATTATCTGCTTTTATTGTCTTTTCAGGACTCATATGCTCCCTTAATTCGCAACCAATAAATTTTATTTCCGGCTATTAAAAAATGATAAAATCATTGGAAGGGGAACTTTCTGCCGAGCATCTCAACACATGGTAATCGGGATCAAAGTAGGAGTAGGTCCGATTTTTATTAGCGACTTAAAACCGGCTTTGAACCTTGAACGACATTTGGCAAACATAAATATAGATATGAACACGCCCTTTTACTGGTGGGGTTAGGGCACCTTATCTTGGTTCATTTCAATTTTAAAAGTCAGTAAATCAAAATTTGAACCTATTCAAAGAAACAAAACGCTTACATTATTCCTCCATTTCAGGCTCACGAAATCGGCCCACAATAGAAACACGGGCCAACATTAGCTCATGACACCCCTTTCTTGGAAATTCCATTTTCAAGTGTAAACAATACCGCATGAGCGAAATTTCCATCTGAGTGTCTTCTCCATTCTGCCTTATATGTAGTCTATTTCCCCCTGGAATTGCAAATAACGAGCCTTGCTCCAACTTTCTTCCGCTTCTGCAAGCAAACACAAGGTCTATCCGAAAGAAGAATACTCGTTTATTTTTTTTACTGGTAAATTGCTTGAGAAATTGTCTTCCGTGGCGTGGCCCAGAAACATTCATGAGCCCAGAGAACATTTAGTCTCAAATGAAATATTTTCTACAGATTTTCCGCTGATTATTTTCACAATGAGCTTATTGCTTGATCCTAATGTCCTTGTCAGGTACCATTTATGCTTGATTTCATAGCATTGTGTGCTAAGTACAAACATGGGATATGTCCAAGGAGTAGTGACATGAGTCACACTGTGCTCAGATTCAAAATCTCTCGCCATGGGACGGCTCGTAATCGATCTGATTCATTGTTATACGGCAATATCAATCGTCAATTCACTCGCGGAAAAAGGGAGAAACCTTTCCTTATTTTATAATACAGAATTTAGATGAAAATTCCAAATTGAATAAACAAAAAGAGGACTTAAACTTTGCTCATTGAGGATTTAGGAAACGGATAATCAGACTTCCACCACGACCACAACACCAAGTACAAGATATAAGATAATCTAACTCTCAGTTAGGAAGTTTTCCTTTGCTTAACAATCACGAAAAAAATATATAATTCTGTCACATAAACGAAGTTACTTTTTAGAAATGTGCGTGCATCGAAAAAGTTCGATGCCTCTTCCGTTTCGTCTCAATCGCAAGCTGATTTCCAGCATCCGTTCGGAATCACACGTGAGTTCGAGCCACACCATACTTTGAAAGCCCTCTTCGTGGGAGAAAACAGACAAACAAAAACGTAATCGGAATGTCACCCAGACCCAAGTGAAAATCCACTCCCTTCGGAGTTGGTTGCAGTAAAAAAGAAGAAGCAGAAGAACACCCTCCCCTGGCTTCCGGCACTCGCCCTGACCTTCCACCACGTCACAGGAAGTGTTCGCGCGTGAGTTTCCAAATAGGAGGGAGTGTGAGCGTGGAAAACTTTGTTCCATGAAACGATTCCATGTTGAACATAATTGACTTGTGGGTTTACTTTTGCATACGGCGACATACCAGGAATTCGCGAGAGGCGAATGACGAACTCGAGCTCGCACAGCGAAGCCTGCAGTTCCAGAAGATAAAGTTATGACTGTTGCCAAACCGATGGGAATGGCTTGGAGTGAAACCTAATGAAAGTTTTACATGAACTGTGGCGCCATTGTGTTCCGGGCTTTATTTGCCGAAACGCGAAATTTGCGACAAATTTCGGAGCGGTTCATTGAAAATCTTCATCTGTGGGGTGTCCTATTTTGATGGTAGTAATGAGAGGAATGTCGGATGATTAATTATTAACGGGGGGTTTCCGAGTTCATGGACACTTATTATCGTAAACGAACGAGACTACTTGTGCTCGGTCAGTTATGAGCAAGCATAGCAAGGTCATGTTCAAGGGGACTAGAAGATGTCTACGGTATAATTATAAGTATTACTAAGAATACTTGGGTAGTAGCCAAAAGTAAGTCCTTGAACTGATTACCATTAATCTTTCAGGGAATGAAAAAGAACAAAGAAGGTTTCACTCAACTTCCTGTCTTAATCCAAATGCCTGAACTTTTTTATTAATGCAATTTATAGAACAACTATTGAATCGACGTTTTTCTTTACTTTCAGCTATCATTTGAACATTTCATATTCGCTCGCAAAAAATTTAAAACGCTAACGAAGTTTTTGCTTCATTATTGCCCAATATTTTTCGATCGACCGAAACTCCGGTGTGTTTGGAGAGAATGAGACTCTTCAGCACGACATTGACTCCATTGTGACAGGAGCTAAATCTGTGTGATGTAACGAACGGAAGCAGTCGTTTCTACAGGCACTCATTCATGTAGACTTTGCCATCTGGATGAACAAATCACCTGCGAAATAATTGAGGTAGCTCAACATTTCGGCCCGCCTCTAAGCATATTGCTGCGAAGTTTTTTTTTTCTAGGGCCGTAAAACCACTGCGACAAATTAGATGAATATTGTGGTATGGCCCATTTGATTTGGCAGACCAGTTTATCCATCACAATTGCGATATCATGGGCAATGTTTGAGTCTGCATTCTGTCCCAGTTAGACGCGACTTACCTAATAAAGTCTATTACTTACTGTGACTTAACTGCCAGACTTCATAGAGTTGTAGAAGCCCTTTTCCTAAAATTCTAAGCCGAGTCCTAAATAAAACACAACAATCACAGAGCAAATGTTTCGAAGTTTTGCTTTCTACTTGGCAAAATCGATGTCGCGGGATGTCAAGTATACCCCTTCTTTTAAACAGTGAATAGGTCGGTTACCACCTTCAGATTTTTTCGTTTAATTTAAGTAGGTTTAGAGTGTTTTTCTCACTCGGTACTATGAATCTTTTTACTTGTCGTGATGTAACTGAGGTATTCCAGTTTGCTTGTACCAAAGACATTTCCCACTGCTTAAACTCGATCTTTAGAAAACAATCTGCAACTCCACAGCGTGGCTCCGGACCTGTGAACACAGCTTCGGAGCCCTTCCTGGCCAGACTATCCGCAATTACATTTCCCTCTATTCCACAATGTCCGGTAACCCAGTACAAATTGACATTGTTCCCACTGGCCAATTGTTTCAATAGTAGGATGCATTCCCAAACTAACATTGACTGATATACTTTAACTGCATTTAAAGCTACTAAGCTATCTGAACAAATACAAATATTTATGAATCTATACTTTTTCTTAATACATATGTAAACACATTCCATAATTTCATAAATTTTCACTTGAAATACTTTTGGATATTATCCCATAGGAGTCAATTGTCACATCCTGTTTTCTTGTTCATTTTTAAAACATCTGTGAAAAGCACAATAGAGCCCAGACGAAGACTTGGTCCACCTTGTTTCTATAAGTAGCAACTTGTTGCGACCACTTTAAAGGGTTTGCTTTCATCGGCATCCAGTCTACTATTGTTTGTCGCTGGATTCAAGTGGAAGTTTTTAAGGATCTCCGAATGGTCCACCAATCTTCCTTTTTGAATCCCGTCAGCTCGTATCATTTGTTGGAAACTTTTCCCTGCTTGCAACTCTATTAATTGATGAAGTGGTAGTAAATTCAAGAGGGCATTTAGCGTCATCGATGATGTGCTATACATTGCTCCGACATGCTAGTCAGCTAACCCAGTTTTTTTTTCTGAGTAGTTATTTCTTTTGCTTTTGGCCACCTTACTAAAGAAGCGTAGATTATTTTTGACCTAACTATGCTGGTGTAAATCCATTTGATCATTTTTGGACGTAGACTCCTGCTGCTACAGTTTGTCCCATAAAAAAATGCGAAAGTTTTCAATACTTATTTTTGAGTGGCTTTAAACATTATTTTTGCTGTTTCAATGTGTGTGTGTAATCATCTGACTGTATACTCTGAGACGATGTAAACAAAATAGTGGTTCGCGAGTAACCAAGTAGAGAAAAATGTACACAAAGAAGGTTGTGACTAGTTTGCTGCTCACCCAAAAGCCCGTAAAACAAATGGCAACGATTGTGGGATGCCACCTGGTTACCGTTTACGGTATCCAACGATCACTCCTTGATGGGCAGTGCTTCCAATGGCATAAAAATGCCTCCAGTATTTATCAAAGCTGGATTAAAAGTTAATACCGAGGTCCGCATGAACATTTTGAAGGACCATGTTCTGCCATGGATGAAAGTTAATTTTGGAGCACACCAACACATCATTTTCCAACAGGACGAGCACCGTGTCATACCTCTAAAAGGTGTCGTGTCTCCTAGCAGCCCGGACTTGAATCCTTTGGATTATGTTCAGAGTGTAGGCCATATGTTCAGGTGTAGGCCTGTGAACGTTCTCACCCCAGTGGTGGGGCCCTGAAAGCTTCCATTACCATGGCATGGAACTCGATGACTGACTCATACATTTAGGAGGTATGCTCTCAATTCAGTCCCCGTTTGGAGAAGGTGATCGAGAAAAATGATGAACATATTGAGTAATGTAATCATGAAAGACTTAATTAACGAGTTCCTAAATAAAATTATGTTTTTTTTATAATTTTCTATGACAAAAACTTATTTGAAATTGAGGTTTGGATTTTCGTATTTTTTTATGGGACATACTGTAGGTTTCTGGTGGTCAATCTGCCAAATTTGAAAAACGTCCGCATTGATTTATCTCAAATTTTAATGTTCCGCCCACTTTTTCACAAACAATTGCAATTGGTTGAGTTGATTGCAGATAATAAAATCATTGGATATAGGACCAAGTCTCCTCCGGCTGGTACGAAAACGATGGGCTTCAAATCAAAATAAACATAAGTTTGCCAGAAGGCACGAAATTCTTCTAAGAACCTCTAATTTCATCAAATTTTTCAATAGTTATTAGCAATGATATCTCTTTTTAGAAGGTCCAACTTACTTTATGCAGGTAAAAGTTCCAGTTGTAAAATAGTTTGTAGAGTGTAGTTGTACAAATTGAAAGTCTACAAAAAAAACTGTGAACGCTTATATCGATGCTTTGTTGCGCACTATTTTGTTATCGGGCATCGCGCGTTGTCTATTATTTCGGTTTATGGCGCGAGTGACTTGTGGTGAGCCGATGGTGAGGATCATAATTGGTTGTGATCCATGCTCTTCGTTCGACATACTCGGTGTGATTTTTCCTAACGTTGTTGCTTTCCTAACAAAAACCCACTTTTACACTTTGTAAGTGACCCTAATAGCATCCATACTGTTGGTATAAATCGGTACAAATCCAAAATCGGAACTAATATTCATATGTTTTACTAGACATCGCGTGGACTTAGCTTCCGTTTACCGAAACGAAGCCTGCTGCTAATCAATCCTGTTATCCAACATCCCAGTTATTTCTCGTGGAAGTGCAGAGGTATTCTCGGCTTTCAATAAAGCGATTATCACATCAAAATATTCCTAACCTTTCCTCATTTGACCTGCATTCGGGCGATGCCAGTACCGGCGCCGGTTCTGACTTAGTTTCGGATTGCCAGTTTTTACACATTGAGGATGTATGTCAGCCCCAATCTGATGATTCTCTGTGTCATAACAGCTGATCGGGCAATGACGGAGTAGCAACCTAGAGCGGTCAATCATGCTCATGTCCATACTTAACAAATCACCTGCAAAATCATGATTTGTTTGGGCAACTTTAAAAATTGCTGTTTTCTGAGGAAGGAACATAGAACACATACTGGTTTTTCGGAATTGACCTCAAGTCCGGTTTTCGTACATTCATTTCACTCTACATTTTCTCCAAATCCAAATGCCTGTCCCATCCTCTGTGACATAACAGTGCTGTTTTTGAATATCCCAAGAAAGAGACCAATCATTTTAGTGTTGTTATTTACTCTTGGGATGTTGTTATTTACTCTTGGATGTCGGACCTGACATTGGCCCACAAAGCTTAATGGAAAGAAAACCCGAGCAAGTACGAATAACTTGATGACTTGGTTTTCAGGAGCTCAGATTAAGAGGTAAAATACCTGAGGATAATACCATTAAATTGTTCCCGCAATGCACATTGGGAAAAATGGGACCCAAAATCACAACTAATTAAAGGCCGCTGGATAAGTGCCCTGTAAAACAGCTTATCTTATGTAAAAAATGCGAGGAATCGAATGGTGATGGTTTCATCTTGGGCAGACCCCGGGAAGTGGCTCATTTTGCCCGATTTTCCCCTAATTTTGGAAGAAAAATTGAATAATCACACATTTATCATATTAGCTCTGATAATATTGCATCCATTTGTGCTGTACTATTGTGGAAATGTCTGGAAAATCCAATGGAGGTAATATTGTCTTGTAAAAACGTCAGGAACTGTCCATTTTGCCTGATATTCTCCACATGCTGAAAGTACTAGATATGCCATGTGGTTTTGGAAATTTGGGCGAATTAGAATCTATAAAAATGCAATACACTATTGTGGAACTGTCCGAGGAACTGAATGAAGAGTATGTCGTCTTGTGTAAACATCAGTTATTGACCATTTTGCCCGCTTTTCCCTACATACTGGAAGAATCAATAGATAAAATGCGATTTTTGGAATAGCTGCGCATTAGAATCAAATCAAATGCACTACAATATTATGAAAATGTCTGGAAAATCGAATGAAGTGGATGTCGACTTATGCAGACTTCGGAAAGTGGCTCGTTTTGCCCGATTTTCCCTTAATTTTGAAAAAATAATTGAATAATCCTACATTTATCATATTTTCACTAATAATATTGAACCCATTTGGGATCTACTATTGAGAAAATGTCTGGAGAATCCAATGAAGGCAATATCGTCTTGTAAAAACCTCAGAAACGGTCCATTTTGTTCGATATTCCTCATATATTGAAAATACTAGATATGTCATGTGGTTTTCGAAATTTCCGCGAATTAGAATGTATAAAAATCCAATGCACTATTGTGAAACTGTCTGGGGAATGGAATGAAGGGAATTTCGACTTGTGTAGACGTCAGTTATTGTCCATTTTACCCGCTTTTCCCTGCATATTGGAAGAATCAATATATATAATGCGGTTTTTGAAATAGCCGTGCGCTACAATAAAATCAAATGCACGGTAATATTATGAAAATGTCTGGACAACTGAATGAAGGGGATGTCGTCTTGTGCAAACTTCGGGAAGTAAATCACTTTGCTCGATTTTCCCCTTATTTTTGACGAAAAATTGAATAATCCAGCGTTTATCATATTAGCTTTGATAATATTGAACCCATTTGTGCCTTAGTATTGTAAAAATATCTGGAGAATCAAACGGAGGAGCTCTATGTTTCTAGAATTGAGTGAATCAAACGGTTTATATGTCTTCAGCAAAGTTATTGACAACTTTGCTGAAGACACCAACTCTCAAAATTATAGAAAAAAAAGTAGAATTTTTATTTCAAGTTTAGGGGGATTGATCACAAAAGTCATGTTGTCAAAATTCGAAGCTTATCATATCCATTAACATTGCCAAAGACACCATGCTCAAGCTCTACTATTTGGGGAGCTATCAGTTAAGAGTGTTAAAATCGACTTTTTGACCACTGTGCACTGGCAAGTACGCATGCAATTGAAGCATTCCCTCTACTGGTGTGTTCCACCCTTCTAGGTTCAAATTGCGTAAGATTGACGACTCAAACACGGTACAACCATCCAATGACATCACAGCGCTATCTACCGAATCTGCAGTAGGAAGTACTGAACTTTCGAACCATGACAATCCTGAACTGTCATCTCATGGAAGCCCTTGAACCTCTTAACAAAGCCGAGCATACTGAGTCCTGCCATCATAGTCGCTCTGGCCCTGTTGGTGAGTGTGGTGACGGGGTCTTCCAACCTTTCAGCTCAGGTAACTCTGTTTGAACTACGCAGAGTGGTCTGATTTCGTCAATCACCAGAGGAAGTAAACCGACTCGATCTCTCCTTCGTGCATACTGTTAGGATCTCAACCACGTTATTATCAACAAAACGTCAGAGGCCTTGAGGCTAAAATTACTGACGTCTTCCTCGCTACTTCGTAAAATCGGTACGATGTATATGTACACCGTGTCCAATATATTCTCATACAAAATAAAAATCTATTTATTTAAAATCGATAATTCAGATTTTATTGATAACTTTACCCAATAACACCGCGTTCAACCTTCTTGACCAGCTCCAGACGTTTTTCGAACCCGTCACAGGCGCCACGCACGACTTCCATCGGCATTTCGTCCCAAATTCATTTGATTACGGTTTTGAATTGGTTCATATTAAACGCCCTGTGGTCATTTACCTTTGCCAGCATGTATGACCATACGATATAATCCAAGGGATTCAGATCTGGTGAACTTGGAGGCCATTCATTCTTGTCCAAAAAGTCAGTCAAATTTTCCCGGCACCAGCCCAGAACGAGATTTGCAGTATGCGATGGCGCTCCGTCCTGCTGAAACACATAGTGATTATCTCCAAACACCTCTTGTACATATGGATTGACAACTTTCTCCAAAACTTCCGTTTTATAATATACAGCATTCACTTTAACGCCTTTTTCGATGAAAACCAGTGGTAATTTGCCTCGCTTGCAAATTCCTCCCCAAACCATCACTAACGCAGCAGGTACCACGGTACCTTCCGATGGTTCGGTACACAAAATCCCGCTTTACTCCGAGGGTTTACTTCTGAAAATAGCGCCTGGGCGCTCACCTATCTAAAACTTTTTTATCACCACGAAACTCCTTCATCGCTGGTAAAAGATAAACACCGAATGAAGCTCAACAATCGGACATAACCTAAAAGCGTTTGTATAAACATAGTGTAAAACTACACCATAACCATACACTACAGCATGTTGAGTAGTTGCATGACACCAATACAAGGAAAAAGTGTATGAGAATATATTGGACACGGTGTAGTATGTAGCCATTTTCAAAAATAAGCCTCCCTGTTTCAAATATTCAACCTGAACTAGTGAAACTACAGCACACGTCATGCTAATGTCATGCTCTATGCAATGTTTAACGGTATATTAATTCTCTTACAAATACAAAGAAGCTGTCGTTTATGCATATGTGTGTGTGTATAATACGGTATTACCCATGGAGCGTACACTTTGGTAGCGTGCTTGCCACGGCGCGGACTACCACTTCTTTAGGTTAAGGGACCACTTACTGTCAACGTAGAGGTCTACTATTTCCATAGTCAAGTCAAGACGAATATTTTAAGAGGTTGAGTTCATGAGTTTTACTCTTTTTTTATTTAATTTTTTCAGCTGTCTAAACAAATTTAGAACGCGCTGGATTTCGTTCCAAATTTGACACAAAATAGAACAAAAAGCGTATGACAGTTTTTTTTATCCCCATAGGATTGCAATGATCGGGGTTGGTTTTTGAAAATTTTCAAGTGACTATGCCGGAAGGATTAGTCAATAGTGGCCAAATAAACACCGGTCTTTCGAAATCAGCTCACATAATCTTCTTGATAATTGTTGGGATTCAGTATCAGTTATGTTGTTCAGGTATTTGTTAAAGTCCGTGTTTTTGTACTTGTCCGTATCATTGTAATGTTAGTGATATTCTTGTCAGTGCAGTTTTTGGTATCTGCGCAATTTCATACAGTACAGGTGTGACAATGTAACAGCTATCTCCCTTGTTCTACGCTCCCAAATGTAACAGAGTATATGACGTTAGACTAATCGGGAAAATAAGCTGCTCTGTTGGACATGTGTGGGCGGTTTTTTAATATATAGTTATGTTTGTATGTATGATGTGTACGTAGTTTTGGTAATGTTAACTGATTTAATCACCCACACTGTTGTTATTACTTTTGATTTGTTGGTAACATACCGCCTTAGATGATACTCGCATGAATGTGTTTCGTACACGTTGGTCTTTCTTGGGCGGCTTCTTGGTCTTGTTCCAACCAGAGGCCGAGGTGCCTGACTATCCAAGTTGCGTCGCCATGAAACTCGGATTTGCTTCCACTGTGACCCTACCAGGCTCTTTTTTGTTTCTTTTTTTGTTCTACAAGTATACAAACATATTCGATCCTCTTCCAAAAACAGCCAAACCAAATGTAGAATCTGTGTGGTGATGCTTTCCAGAAAATTGCAGACCCATAATAAAACTCAGTTATAATAAAACTGTTGAAATTAATAGACGATTCTTTGAATAGCAGTAATATAATTGAAATTATTCGTAATTCTGTACATATTGTATGAAAATAAGAACAGGTGTCGAATTAAAATTTAATATGCTACTACTAGTGGGTTCAAATGCACTTCTGGTCCACATCACTCCTGGCAACACTGGTTTGCATCTTTCCCGTTTGGGTAATGATCCAGATAAGCCCTGGAACCTTGTAGTTATTAAGCTACCACAAGGTTTTGTGAATGTCCAGGGAAGTCAACTCCAAGAAGATTTGCAACAAAAGTAAACATAACATTCAATTTCCATGCATCGAATGATATTTCTAGACAATCCTTAATTGCAATGGTGTGCCTATGTTGGCTACTTACAGCACTACGGTTTTACGCGTTGTAATCTTCCATTATGCATTAATAGTCTTACGTGTCATTTCCTTCCGATTACGTATGGCCAGATTCGCTTATCATCGGCTCAGGCATGATGTCATTTGCCAATATCTCCTTTCAGAGGTCGATTTGATATATATGATGTACATGCTGGGCAAGACCTACAACTTTGTGTAACAGTACATTGCTCTAACTCCTATATCTTCGACATGAGAGCGTATATTCACGGTGATCTTCACGTTGATATTCGCGTGATTTTCACCGCGAATATCATCGCGAAGATCACTGCAGATATACGCTCTTATTCCTCGAATGTTAGAGATAGAGCTAGTGAGTTCATATTCAGTTGGGTTCTAAACTTCCATGAATGAGATACCATGAAAACCGCGGCTACATACGACTCAAGTTTTCTATGATTACTTTACCTGATTTGTTGATTTTGGCTTGGGTGGCATTCAACTCTTGAAACCCGGAATGAACACTCGTTGCCTCTCGGTGATACCTAAGTCACGTGCAGGGCTTGAGATCCATCAGGTACTTGAATCTCACACGGCCATGATGGTTGTAAAGCCGCACGCAGAAAGTGAGTAACATAGACATGAGAAGAGAAAGATTTTAGAATAAGTAGCATGCAGGGTTTATGTGGTGATATTCTCATAACGACTTTTCGTTTCTCTGGCTAAAAAGTTTGAGTCATACTAAACTAACCATGAAGGTTAAAAAAAGAAACAAATTACTGGTCTGAACCCTACATTACAGCCTCCTCTACAGCTTGGGATCTAGTTGTTATCCCAAATATAAAATATTGCGGGACTTATTTGAAACTTTGAATAGAACGAGTCTACCTTCTATCTAGTGGGTTTATTTTGTATTTGTTTTTCCTTTCTATGTGGTATGAAGGTTACAATCTCATCGCCTTGCAGTACAACTACCCACGAACTTGAAATTAGAGCGGCCGGGTTGATTTGCTGTGTTTCAACTCTTTGAACTTTGCAAAAAAAAGAGGTAACTAGAAAACAATAAACCTAGGATATTGTGTATGATTCACCAAACACTGGTACTGATATAAACCACATGGAAAGGTTTATTATTCTGCTTCAAATGGTGTTTCCTAAGCGAGCCCCCGCGTCCTTTTTCTAAAATACCTGCCTGTCGTCGTCTGTCTTAAGTAACACTTTTATGTGACTATGTGCTTCACTTCGAATAGTCAGATAATTACCCCGATCAAAACATTCACCCTTTTCGAAGATGTTGCAATTACATTGACTTATTATACCATTAGCAAACCAGGTATTTTGGTTATTCATTCCATAAAACAATTGAATAAACAACAACATAAGTTGTCACGAAAATGAAAAGTGTACTTTTAGTCGTTTCCCCAAGTTTGAAAGTAAGAAGTCTTAGAGTGAATTGCGGCATAACCCGCGAGTATCACACCTGATGTTAGTGCCTTTATATAAACGTTCTACGACGTGGTAGTGAAAAAATGACTAGAATATGAGATACTTTCACTACTGGTCAAATTCTTGGTCTCACATGTTTAGAGCATGAGATAAGCCCTCTCACCGTTGAAAAGGTGTAAAATTTGATACATGAGAGGGAGTATGACAGTTTTATTTTTTTTACATCGAACCTGTTCGAAAAGGAAATTTTGAACGAACCGCTGAAAATGAAAAAAACATCATTTGGTCTATTTAATTGTTAAAATGAAAACAGCCTAATATTTCATTAATATTTAACGATATTCAATTATGAAAAAGTTATCTTCGCCTTTTTTTATTGGACCGATTCGATACTGAATTGAAACAAATGCTTTTCCATCGTGACAACGCATCCACAAACTTAGCAGTAATCACCAACACAAAATTGGACGAAACTACTTTATGAATTGCTGCCTCATCCACCATATTCTCTAGATTTGGCCCCATGTAATATTTTTTACAAACCTGAAAAAATGGCTTGGCGGAAAGCGATACACGTCAAACGAGCCAGTCGTTGCCGCAACACAGGCCTACTTTGCGGAATTCAACAAATCATATATTTAAGATGGCTTGAAAAAGTTGGAATATCGGGGGACTAAATGTATCGAGTTATAAGGAGACAATATTGAGAAATAAATTAGAAAAAAAGCTAACAAATGCATTTTTTCGCCTACAGGTACTTATCATACAGCCCTCGTATTAGTGATCGGCCTTTTGAAACGACCGCTCGTCTGCTTTCTCATCACACTACACCCCACACGTACACGCCCAGCCATGTTAACTCAGTTTTGAGTTGTTTTTGACTCATACATGTGGTATGAGTCGATGTTTTGGATTTGTCGACTTGTTAATCTCAGTTACATATACTCAAATTTGAGTGACTCCACTTTCGATCAAAGGGAGTCAAGAACGACTCAAAATTGAGTTTAAATGGCTGGCCATGTATATACTTTTACTTTCTCTATCACTTACTTATACTGCATTAGCATTAGCATTGTCGTTTGCACACCTCGTGGATGGAGCTACGATGAGGTATAATTCGTTGAAAACATTGCATGCCACAATGAAACAAAACCAGTAACTGAAACGTCTCATCACGCAATAATCTCCACGAAGACACTCCTCGATCGCTCACCTAACTACGTCCATGCAACCGTTGGCGATAGGGAGGATTTTGTATCTACCTTAAGAAGACACGGGGAACCCACGTAGCCTTCAGTAGATATCAAAGGAAAAAGGAAATGAATAGTTGAAGAGAATAGTTAAACAGGATTTTCTTTTTGGTGTACAGAACCAAAATTTATTCAAAAATGGTCGTTGGAAGCATCTAGTCTAAGAAGGTTAAGTGATGCTCCATTTCTCTTCAAACGGTTGGGACATTAACTAGCATTAACTATAGTTCAAGCTCCCTATGGCTTATGGTTATAGCACCATTATTCGCTCTCTGATGATGATGACGATGATGATGATGATGATGATCATTGTCTCTCAGCTCTCTCTCTCTCTCACACACACACTCAAATGTACTACTTACTACTTATGACGAAGCGTTTACAACATAAAAATGAAAAGTGCATGAACCGTATTAATACATTCGGTCCATCAATACTGTATGCACCAGGTTATCTGGATCGTCCATAAACATTTAAAAATATTATACTTAGGTGGATTTTACTAGATCTCGTTCTCACTCAAGAAGTCATCCCTCGAATAAACACGCATTGGTGTTCAACAAATTGCAACATTCTGTCTCTGTTGTTTTGGTCTTTGCGTATTTGTTTTTTTAATTTTTTTTCTTCAATCACTTAATGAACGTAAGCACCGCTACATTCGTTATGATCGGAAACAATTCAGCCGTAGTCCACATTAACATACAGCGGTTTAGGAGCCGCGAAACCTATTGCCTCAACATCTTTTTCACATACTATCGCCCCAGTCCGGAAGACAACCACCCTGTAAAATCTTACTTCAGCTTCTTCTCGCACTTTGTTCTCGTTCACTCACTTTATTTTCATGCCAATGCCTTCTCCACATTTGACCGTTATAACTATATTGATAAAGTGGTATAAATAAATGAAAATTAAATTTGAAATTTGTTGCAAACGAGCAAAACAATATGACAAGAAAAAACACGTCCGCTCGTGGTCATGGCACTCTATCCATTTTCCTCTATCACTTATCCTGCACTGCACAAAATCATGACGTTGATTTGATACTTTCGTCACCACGTACCTTATCTTAAGAAAAAAAAAGCGCTTCCGAGTGCAGGAGTGGAGTGCTATAAAGGATGGAACGGTCAAAACTTAGTCGACTCAAATAAGGGTAAGTTTTTTCAATCGTGCATTTAAAAAACTTGAACACTTTTCATTTTGTAGATGTATGTGTACGAAATGTTGACTAAATTTTGTTTTTGCCTTTTTGTCAAAGTGGCTTCGAAGCAAGCAGAATTACGCTATCAAATTTTTACCACGACGACTTGGAAAAATAACTTAATATTGCCAAATTAACCGAGACTAAAGTTATAAAAGTGTTTGATGAGCGTCTGATGACTGCCAGGATACCAAGATCAGGAGGAAACCGAAACTAGGAAGCCGCAACTACCGGAAGAATAGTGGTCAGCATTTTCAAACGCAATCTCAACCTTTCAAAAAACAACAGCCAAAGGGAAAGCGCGTAAGTTGTACTGTTGTAGGCTGATATCAAGCAGCTCCCAGGTCAAGAATTGTATACGGCTACCGGAAAAGGAAAGGTTCAAGATAAGTTGAAGCAGAAAAAAATGACAAAGTTCCCAAAAATACTTGGTCTGCTAGGCAATTTACACCTAGGGGCTAAAAAACTAAAGTTTCTTGACAACTGGCACTGTCAATCAAGATATGTATGTTAAGGAATGCTTGCAAAAAAGTAGAAGAACCCTCCATACTCGTCGAATCTACGCTCAAATGTAAAATTTTGGGCCGTGCACAGCTCGAAAAAGTAATGTGAATTTCTGCAAATTCTGCACATAAATGGAGCGTCACAAAAAATAAACATTTGCATTACAGATTGTGTAAAGTTCTGGGATATTCCATACATTTCCGATTATATTGTATGCAAAAGCTCACTTTCGTTAGAACTATTTCATGTAAGTTGCGGCTTCGTGTGGAATGAAATACAATTGTACTTGCTCTGATATTTACATCACCATGAAAATTCACATTGTGTGTGTGTAGACAGAAACCTCAAGAGAATTCAAAACACAGTTGGAAGTGAAAAACAGTTCAAGGCAAAATGGCATTCAGCATCAAATAAGGTGGATATAACAGCGGTACAAAACATGATGGAAGGAATGGAACGTAAAGCCCAACAGTTCGCATTTGGAAATTCGGAAGCCTTATCAAATAATTTTCCTGTATTTTGTAGACGATGAACTTCAAAAACAAATAAAGATTAATCATTTATGTAATGAAATAATGTTAAAAAAAATGTCCAGTTGCAAATAGTCCCATCCTTACGCTTTTTCCGTTTCTGTTGTTTTTTATTTTGAGGTACCTTGCCAAACAAAACTATCCCTAATTTGTTTCAAGAGAGAGTTGTATGCTCTATTGAAACAAGTAGTGCTACTTGGAGTACCTTGCAATGGGTTTTGTGTTCTTGTTCTACTGCCTTAAACAGTAATATAAAGTAGACTTGATAATGCAGGTAATTTGCAACGAACTTCACAAAAGCCTCGCATAAATGCATGCATACACAGAAAAAAATAATTAATATTAACAAGCGCGTAATATTTCGCTTCGCTTAACTCTAAGCCAAAGAAGGCGTAAACAGTGTTTGCATACAACAATGTTTGCAATCTTTCATACAACAGGCTTGATTCAGACGTTATTTGGCTTAAATTTACATGAAATATCCTACTATTTTCTGCCAAATCTAGCATTCCCTTTATGTGCATTAGATAACGCAGAAAATTCAATGTTTCTTTTTATCTGTGTATTGAAGTACAGCAAAGAAACAAATCAAAATGTTTGCCTTAAAACACGAATCATTTTTTTTATAATTTTCATTGTTTACACTTCCCGTAAAAAAAATTCTCATAGATTTACAATTAAATGTATTGTAACCATACGATAGAATCAATCGTATGTAAAATTGACTATATTGTTCATGACGATAAGATGACAATAAAAGTTATTGTTTGCATAATAGAATCTAATGTAAATTACGACATCGACAACAGAATCAGGGGGTTGTTATGTATCTTAACTATAGAAAAAATCGTTTTTCTCCGAACAAATTTGAGTCTATTACTATTGATTTTATTGTTTCACATTTGTTGAAAATTCTAGCATATAGGGTGAATAGTAGATTTATTGTAATGACAATATTCATTTTTCATTTACCTGATACATGAACAATAAGATTCATGGTCGGCAATAAATTTAAATGTTATTTTATATTATTTTATTGTAATTGTATGGTTATTTTTATCCGGGTTACACTGCCCAATGAAAGCATTGTATACATTTTTTTTTCTGTTCGCGTCCTATATGTTGCAAAACAATTATCATAGCAATAATTTCTCTGCATATCGAAAACCAATTAAATTTCATAACCTCAAATGGCACGCTTAATCTGTTGGCAACTTTTAAAGTACATTGTGGATCGCTAATGCATAATTTACGAAGCAATTCCATCCCGCATAGGATGGTGCCATCATCTACTGCTGCTGGCCTTCCCTTTGGGGAAAATCACCGCAGCTACCCGCACCTTCATTCTCCATCCAGGCCAACGCACGTAGGTCACATATTTTAATTTGTTTTTAGGACAATGAATTGCATGTTCGGGAGGGAAGCAGTAGTAACAGCGGTAGCTCAGGCCAAGAAGCAGCACAGGAGCTCTGGATTTGTGTATCCATTCGTGATCGTGAGGCAGTGCTCCGATTTCCATCGGTGGCATTCTCGCGTCGCCCGTTGAATATGTATGCCGTATGCGTAGCGCGGCAGAGCAGTTTTTGTGCACTTCTTCATGAGTCATGAATTTTTTCATAACTCATTCCGGTGAACTCCCACGGTTTTGGCGCATTGGTGCCGCTCGATGGCGCTAAGCAAACCGGAGCAAATGTCAAATTGATTCATGTCTTCTTTGGGATATATCCGAACCGTGTATTAATATTGATTGTGTCGGGAATCAAATGACTGTTTAGGTAGTAATTATTTCTAGTAGCCCGGGTTCGAATGGGCTGAAAAAGGCTGCCTGCTGGTTTGTAGTGGAGTTATCGGCTCATTTTGAAATTGAATAATGACATGGTGGGGAGCAGTTTCCAGCCTTTGTCTGCGTGCAAACTAGTTGCGAAAACAAATTCCAACTTCCATCCAATATTATCCTTCATAAATTTGCAATGGGATAGATAGTGGGCATGTAGCTATAACAAAATCCTATTTCACGACACCTCTATTTTTGCAGCTGAGAGGGAAATGCTCCAGCAAGCACGAATTCAATCCACCCTGTCAATAACTGCTGCAGGAGTTGGCTTTCCGGACAGTAACCGGAATACGATCTGTTCCATGTTTTCTCTTCAATCGCTCTCGTTACCTTCCTTTTCCTTGTCGGAGAACTTAATTCGTACAGTTTGGCGGATCCATCTTTTCCTCCTCGGGATTGGGCGCAAAGACCGAAATCGTAATACGTTTTATCTATCTTACCCTGCTCGCCCGTTTCTTCACGTAAGAGTGGATACACCCGGTTCATGTTCCGTGCCATCAGCGTTCACAGACTCGAATTCACACAATTTCCTGCCTGTCGTTCACCACCCGCTGGGAAGAGGGAACCGAGGAGTGCTTTCTCTAAGGATTTTTATGACTTCTTCTCCCTGACGACATCATCGCCTACTACTGCTCCTTATATCCATACCTTCGGTCGCACCTTCTTCACCTGATTGACTACAATCGACTTGAGCCTAATGGATGGCGAGCGTGGAGTAGGTATATTGCAATGCAGCACAGTTTGCCGTGCCAAGATAGGAGGCGTTGGAACCTACGATTAAAGGTGTTTTGCTGAGCTGGCATCAAGGAAGATCCCATTTGGGTGGCAAGATCCATGAGGGCAAATCAGAAGCATCATTGGGTATGCATGACTGTGGCTGGCACGTAGTCGTGACAAATGTAGAGCATCGAATAAGGGCCAACCAGCGGCAGCTGCTACCTCAGTACTCCAGTTCACTTGACTGGAAAAATATCCCGTATGCTTCGACGGAACCGCATGTGCAGTGGGGGGAAAAACGGAAAACAAATGTGCGGGAGCTCTCGAGTTTGACACGATGTGATTTTTTGTTGTAATAAAATATTTTGCTCGGCCAATTTTGGAAGTTTTTGAGGAATTCATTAGTCAAGAGGTTGAGGTGATACATAATTCATTAAAATGAGTTCCTTGGTAACACAATCTTTGGAAAATGAGTTGGGAATTACTTATGTGTGACTCATTATAGTCATCACCAAATTGCTGTAACTTGCTAAGACGGTTGTGTGCTGCTCGGGTTAATATTTTGATATCAGAACAAAACTATTTTTGTTTACAAAATTGTGGGTAAGTATGATGGTTTTATTTCGTCATATTTGCATCGTTCTAAAGCTTCATATTTGTTGGATATGAATCGCCCCTATATCTGTTACTGGTCAGCTACTGGAGGTATTCCATAACGACTGCTATGCACACTGCCAGAGCATGCGAACAGCAAGCATAATAATATCTCTATGGAAATCATGATTTTCGCTTCAATGGGTTTGATGACGGCTGGGTTTTGGGTAGGGAATGGGTTCGTAGTCAGCGTCGCATCTCGATGATGAGTGCTTGCACAGCACGCCGGATATGCGATGGGACGATTTTGCTTGATAACGATGTTCTCTGGTGAAAGAAAGCGGCCTGTGGTCTTCGGTTTTTGTTTTTCACCTGATGGAGCAAATTAACTGATTGTTGAGATCGAAGTAGGTCGCGCTCCGGGACTGACGTGTTTGTGCTTCGCTGCCTGATTTATCTACAAATTTTTGAGGAAAATTAGATGAGTGGAAATTATTGAGTAGTGCTGAACTTGCCTAAATTTTGATAATGATTCGGGCACTAAAGATTTAATTGCGGTCCAACACGAGGCTTTCTACTGGTGTAAACAACAGAGTGTCCCCGATGCAGATGGAACCCCGAACATACAGCCTCGAGGTGACAGGAGGAGCTCGAGTTCAACCGCGTCACTCGGAGATGTTTGGTTAATGGTCGAGGAGGCGTTCATGGTCGACCATCTCCTCAAGAACAGAATGTTATCTGGAGGGGTACGCCCACCTGCTCTGGTTGCTCGATGTTATAACCACAGCAATGGAATGTTCTGGAAACCGGGTGAGCTCTTTCCATTTCCTCCTTTTGTGTCCCATTCAATTTTTTTTAGAATAGTTTTTGTGTATGAAATTTATATTTTTGGTGGGCTTTAAATGATGCGTTGACATCCTAGAAGTAAAGAGCGACTTATGGCCCTCACATGTTCCTATTTCACGCATCTGCAAGTCATGCGATCCCAGAGGATTGCCAGCTGAAACGTAGAGACGCTTGTTGTCAATTTGACAATATTGATGTGACGGGGTGCGAATGAAGATCGTGTACTTTTGAATCATACTGTATATTTTCAATTCCCATTTGATGAATGGTTTCAGCATGCTTTGGAATTATCTTTGCACTTTAAAACCATTTATCTTAAGAGCACGGAACTCAATTCAAGGCTCAATTTGTTTTTGAGTATTTCAGCATGAACATGTAAATTTCATTTCTGAACTTCTGTAAACACAAAATTTTTTTTTTTGAACGATACGTTCCACTTTTAGTATGGAACCGTGTAAAAAAGACTGAATAGAGTTGATAAATTCACATGCTTCAACATTTTATATTGCTTAAATTTTGTTTTACCAGGACGCAGATCACGTTATTTGGTTTTGTGCTGAGAATCGTGGAGTCAGATCTGAGCTTTATGATTCCCTCCGGGCTCGAGGTAGACAACCTAATGTACCGGTTCGAGATATTTTGGCTGTACGCGATTTGGAGTTTATGAAACTTATTTATGTGTTTTTGACTCACAGTAATCTTAGGTTGTAGTTTGATTAACTTTCATGTTTAGGTTAAATTTTTAAGGAATACGTGCGTGTGTACGTATGTGTGTGCGCGTGTGTATGTATGCGTGTGTGCTATTTTTCTTTATTTAAATTGTTCAATTCCTTAATTTGTATTGTAATTTGAAGTTCTATGTATCAGAAAACTATAATTTTGTTAACTTTGTCTGAAATTCCCTCTTTTATATTTTCCCATCCAAAAGAATTGTAAATCCTATTAACCTCGAGACAACCGCGAGTAATCGGTTTTATCCCTTTAACATAGTTTTTAAGTCACCTTTTTTATTCAATGTAAATATAAAAAGAAAACTTGGCTCTGTAAAGTTAATTCGATTGAGCCTCTACAAATAAATGTACTCGCTAAAAAAAAAAAAAATTTTGTTTGGATCCGTTACATTTCCATGCAATGGTCAAAATACAGTTTTTTTTCAATTTTGAGTACATCAAGTGTGATTTTTTAAAACTGCCATATGATTAATTTTGGCCCAAAACGTAAAATGTGACTTGAATTAGGTCGGAGCAACTTCCGTTCTGGAGTTATTATACCGAAAACAACCGGCCGTGAGCTGGATAAGCCATTTATATCAGAAATCATCAAGCCGGGATCTTCTATCACTTATACCGCTATCGTTGGAATGTAACTAGTATAAGAAGACTTTTTTAAAAGATGTCTTCTCGAAAAATATGTTGCTTTTCAGAGAAACTTCATAAATCCTTTATTTCAAATGTATGATTATTGTATTGATCAACTCCGTTTGTCATCTTTACCAAGACCTTTAGGATATTTAAACACACCTTTTATTATTTTTATTTTCAGTAACAATCCAGTGAATGTCAGTTGCATTTTTTACATATATGTTTTATAATTTTAAAAAAGCTCTGTATACTTTTCCAAGGTCGGCGCCGTTATTGATTGTTAAGGAAATTGAGTCACTGAAACGTGTACAGTGAGAATGGTCGGGTTACTCCATTCAGTTGATTCATTGTGCAATTTCACTGATTCTGATCAATCACGGGTAGCAACCATTGATACGTGCGAGTCAGTCAAGCTAAGCTAAGCTAAGCTGATGGAGCAAATCAACTGATTGTTGATGCTTTGTTAATGATAATTCGTGCGCGTTTCGTTGCATCTAACCTTAAATTTGAGTCGCATTCATGGAAGAGTAAACTCAGGTAGCTCGTGCCCTACCCAATAAATTTCTTCGACGCTTCATGCATCTATAAGGTGAAATAATATATTAATGAAATAAATTATATTTATTTCATCAGCTTGGTGCGCCTCTATGGGTGGCCCCTATGGGTGGAATTGCTGTAGCCTGAGTGCATCTATCCACTTTCAGACAGTGGCGCCACTTTGAAAAGTGTGCAAACATTATACAAAAATTGAGTAGCCCTTCAAAATTAAATAACATTATTATTCTCCGACTCAGACTAAGCACGGTTTATTTCAGATGCTTCGTGCCGCGGTGCCACGTATGTTCAAGGTGCATCCAAGTTTTAAGCTCAGCTTTATCCCTTTCAGGCCTAAATTTTGCCACGCATTATTATAATCGAAGCATGCTTTGCTCGCGAGTGGGCGTGTTTTTGTTTCGGTTGCCGATTTATATTATTATTTTTTTTCTATTCATTTATTTACTAGGCTCAGGCATCAAAGAGAAAGATGCGGAGCCGAAATCATATTGTGTGTATATTAATTATTTTGTTTTGTTTTGTGCTTTAAAACTGAGGCTCGCTGTGGAGACCAAGGGAACTTGCGGTTTATTCAAGGTTAGGGATAACAATTTACTTATAATAGGATGGGGCTGGGAATGTGGGGTCTTTATTTTTCTAGAATAGCCCGCCGTTACAAAGCTGCAGTTGATGGTGGACATAGCGGGGGCAATCTGTAACGGAACGGAAAGAAAGGAAAATTTTGAAGATAACAACGTGAGAGAGTTAGACATTTAGACCAAAGAAGGGTATCACGAAACGACAGGGAATTGGCGGCAGAGAAGGAACTTACAATACTAGATTCTGACATCAATCTCTCTTCAAAAACCAATACCGGAATTTGATTCACGTCCATCTACATTAAGGCCCGCCAGCACTTCTCCTAACAGGCTTGGGCGTTTTTCCTTGAAGCCTGGAGAGCTTCTGCCATGCTGAGATCTGGCCTACAGATGCTCTGCTGCATTTCCACGCAACGCGAGTCAACATCGTGGTAGTCCCTGCCGCAAACACCAAGATTGCTGTCCGAAAGTCCAACACGGAATGTATGTGGTGATTGGACATCCAGTTGGCCCACAACGCGCCGCACATCCATCCCTTTAAACCATGCTTTCTTAGATACTTGAGGAAGAATTGAATGCAAACACCTACCCAGTTCTCCATACTCTCTGTTACGTTGCCAGCTCATCAAGGTCTCCTAACGAGCCAATGAGAAAATCCATTGAATACGCGGTTTGATCGCTCGTAGACATCGCCTTCCATAGCGCCCACGTTTGCCAGTGAGTCCGCTTTCGCATTGCCCGGAATCGAGCAATGTGAAGGGACCCAAGCCATGGTGACGGTGTAAGAGCACTCAGACTTCTACTATTCCATATAGGAAATGCGCTGAGTGCTTGACCAACTTCATTGACCGAACAGCCTCCAGAGATCTTAGACTGTCGGAGAAAATGAAGTAGTGCTCGAGGTGGAAGAGAAGCTCATATGTTCTAGAGAATAGTATATAGCTGCTAGCTCAGCCAAGATATACAGAACGCATGGCCCTTGTAGCATAAAGCTGGCGCTATGGAACCGTGTTGGCAAAACCTGGATAAGCCGGCGGTAGATACGGCGAACAACAGCGGCAGCAGAACAGGAACGACACCTATTTCGTGATGAATCCGGATCTCCTCTTGGATGTACTTCCGAAAACCAAACCAGCCAATGCGAACGGAGAAGCACTATTCTGAAGTGAGTTTTCTTTCACCGCACTGAGAACACAACAGGTTGAGTTCATGCAACCTAGCGCGATTCGGAAGACAGCGATACTGAATTCGTTGAATCTTTAGCAGATGTGTTTTTGCCGTGAATTGAAAATAAAAGCTACCGTATTTCAAACCGACAGAATATTGTTTCGGTACAGCTTGATCAAATCTTTCGGATGAGCTCCCACCATGTACCGTTATTGTTCGCATGAAGTTGATTCGTTTTTGCTAAGAGCTACAATTTATGTTGTTCTACGCCTAATACACTTTTTTAAATTAATATGATTTATTCTTCAAGTAAACCAGTGCGATTGTCCGTCTCTGATCTATATTATCCAAAGAATATATTCATCAGTTGTGTTTTACAAAGGTCCTCGAAGGAGTCAATTATATGGGATATGAAGCTGCCACCAGAAGCATAACCAGTTCAGAACTGAGAGTGTTTTTGCGATTTTTAAATGACGAAAATATATGAGTTCCACAGTGATAAGTGCCACAGATTGGTTGATTGAAGAACTTGAATACTTGATGACAGAGAGAAGAAAAAACTACTAACTGGCGTTTCAGTTTTCAGAAGACCTCTTGGTAAGCTCGAGCCTTTTTTTAGTTGAACATGTTTCGGTAACTTAAGTAAAAGCCCATTGCAACTATCAAAAACTTACCGGAATACCGCTTTACTTCGTGAAATTACGAGAATCTTCTTAAGAAACCAAAATTGTCACAATTGCGGCACTTTCTATGCGACGACTGTCATTGATCAGTCAGTTGACATACTCCTATTTTAACAGACTTCTTTTTTCCTTCGCATTATTTGTGATTGTATTATTTTAAATCGTTTTACGAGGCTTGAAAATAATAACTGCATTTTTGTTTCCAAAATTCTGCCTCGAAAACCCCCATATGCCAATTTTGGTTCCATTTTCTTTGATAAGTTCTCTAATTATGCAGAAACTTGCGTTTCATTTGTATGGAAAACCCCCCTTCAGACGGAGGAGGAGTTTCGATCCAACCATGAGAATCTAGTCCGGTGCCTAAACCCACTGCATCAACTATTCAAAACCATAGGGCTAATTTTCATGTTTGGGTTAAATTTGTGTTTCATTGTTGTATAGGAGCCCTCCACTTTTCAAAGAGAAGAAAATGTGTCAAACCACCATAGAAACAATTCTTGCCTTAAAAACCCCCACATGCCAAACTTGGTTCCATTTGTTTGATTAATTCTCGAGTAATGCTGAAATATGTGTTTCATTTGTATGGGAGCTCCCCTTATAGAGGGTGGAGGGATCTCGAACTATCTCAAGACCTTTTCTCGGACCCAAAAATCCCCTGCACAGCCACAAACCTGCATAGCAGTGGGGATAGTTCTCATGTTCTCTAAAACTCTCCCCATGCCAAATTTGGTTCCGTTAACTTGATTAGTTTTCGCTGAAACAGCCCCCTCTTTCAGGACGGAATGTTCACGCCGATCGGTTGTGTAGTCTCCGAGTCTATAAGGTTCAAACAGACAGACAGACAGAAATTCTTTCCGACAGAAGTCCATTCCGAACTGGCGGCCGCAGAATATATAGGTTCATATAACGAAAACCCGAAATAACCAATGCTACATAAAAATTAATATTAAGGTAAAGCAATGTTGTTGCTGCAATCCAAGAAATCTGACAAATTCTCTTTCACCACTCGTTCCTCAATTTTCAAACATTCTTCTCTTTTTCAGAGAGCGAGTAATGGAGCTATAACCATAAGCTATAGTTCATGCCTAAAATTGTGTTTAGTGAAATGGAGCATCACTAAACTTTCTTGAACTAGATGCTCCCAACGACAATTTTAAATATATTTTTTGTTCTGTACATCAAAGGCATTTGACTTCTTCTTTCCAAACTTGTCATTCCCTTTTTCAACGATATCTACTGAAGGCTACATGGGTTCCCCGTGTCTTCTTAGAATGAATGTCAAATCCTCCCTATCACCAACGCTTGCATGGATGTGGCCAGGTGAGCGATCCGAGAATGTCTTCGTGAAATTATTGCGTGATGAAACATGTGATAACTGGTCTTCGACAATTATTCCTCATATTCATGTCTTCAACGAATTATTCCTCCATCCACGAGGTGTGCAAACGTCAATGCTAATGCTAATGCTAATGCTTAAATATTTCAAGCATTATTATGGAACTAACTCAAACTCTCTAGGATTCATTATTATGCAAGATATG
>JASCZW010009223.1:0-44135 GCA_034211315.2 Aedes japonicus
ACTCATGTATATTAATCAAAATGCAGAATTAAGATTTTCTTTGCGTGGGAAGTTCGATGAAGTCAAACATTTACCGCTGGAAAGTTTCAAACAACCTGGTACGTGGAACAGAACATTATCAGACTGTATTCATAGTTTCTGGACAACTTCCATCGGTAGGCATTTAAATGGATCCTAACGCTAAGGTCGCTTATTTCATTTGTCCACCGTAGACTTCTATAATGATAACGATAATGTGAATGTCTCATTTCTACTACCCGTATTATCTAGCTGGTATGCACACATACATTATGGATGACCGTCAGCAGATGAAAAAAGTTAATTTTAACAGATTCCCCCTGTTTCTCCAAGCCAGAGTAAGCGTAAATAATGTCAAATCTAACACTTCGCCATATTGATATGGTTCCATGACAAACTGGCATGTTTTATTGAAAATATGGAAAACAGTAGACTATGATCTCTAAGAGGAAATAACTGCCCTCAAAACACCTAAGCAGTCTTGATAAATTGTAACCGTTCCTCGCGAATTCCGAGTTTAATCAATCGATGACTCAAGCGCCACCTCCCTAAGAGAGACCTCACCGGTCACGTTTAGTTTTGCCCGACTTTAGAGACTGTTTTGGTTCAGGGGAAACTCTTGAACGGTTATTGGGAGAAAAATCGGCGAAATTCCTTCAACAAAGACTAAAATTCCTTTCCTTCCATCAACTGAGAGATCTCAGGGACCGCGAAGGACGTCTACCTAAATCGACCAACGAACAAATCAAGTCCCGAAATTAGTGAGTAGTTTATTCCCGATAATTGGCGCTAAACGCAACTAAACTTTAATCTTAACTTAATCAAATTCTATTCTTATTTCCTAGATTCGTTTCTTCATGCTGGACGGTTTCTGACGACAATGAAAAAGAAGAGCAAACATGGCCATGTAACTTAGCTCTAAACGTACCTGCGCAGGTTTTTCCGAAGACTCGACGACCGATGGGACCCGTTGTAACTTCGATGACTCCGCTGCGGCTTGCTCAACAAAAATGGCAGCGGTGCAATAGCTGCCACCAGGATGTCCACGCTGCGAGTTGGCGCACAATGACGAAAGCGACCCGTGTGTGCACATGGCCGAAGTAGAGATGCGGAGGGAGTGGTGGCTGGAACGGGAAGCCTCCGATTTTTGTTCCACGAGAGCGATGGCGGCGTTTGGTAGCCGTTTCGTCCCCGGGGCAATCCGCTCCTTATGAATAGAGGCAATAGCACCCAAAGCGACCCGGCTTCGCGTACCTATCCGTTTCACCGAGCGGGGATCGGCGGGATATCTTCGGTCTGGATCGGGTTCTTGTAGCGTGCAATTGACGGCACGAGCTCGGATTGCTCCGGTCCACAAAGTTGACGGAGAGGGACCTTACCTTCGGCTTTGGACGACCGATGGGAGATACTCACTGCCACTTTAAATTTTGGCGACTTCACTCAATTCTCCGATTAACTGCCTTCTTGAGGCGGGCCTTCGCGTAATACACGAGCCTCGATGATCCTCCGACGGGATCCAACCAGAACCACGACGGAGCCTTCGGCGGTCAAAGCTGATAGACGATGAATACTTCCAGCCGCACGAAAAAGTGCAGCGCGCTTCACGTCCAATACGAATCAACATTAATATTAAGTTAGAACGCTCACTCGGTTCAACATATTCACCTTTTTTCGTAGAATTATTTTAAATAAAAAACACAAGCAGAATTGGTGGATTCAAAAAGCGACCTTCAGTCCACCAAACAATGAAAGAAACGTGGGACGATTAACACCACTTACAATGTTTTAAACTCACTCACTAACTTTTACCTACAGATTGTACTTGAACCAAATAAACGTAACAAACTTTAATCGCCCACTACTCTGCGTTCCAGCCGATGCTTTAGCGAAATGATCGAAAAGAAGAACTGTCTGAGCCAAGAAACTGTGCCTCTTTCAAATCTGAGCCCTATTCAATTATTCAAAATGACTACTCTAATTATTCTTTAGAGCATTATTTAAAAACCATGCCCAAGTCGTATGCGATGACGGAAAGCATGGCGAATTTAAACCGCCCATTATAGATTCAGCACCTTGCTATAAAAGTGAAGCTTTTATACCATACACCTATAAACGCAAATTTTGCACATGGATAGCTCGATTTTACAGCGTGAGCTTTTTGATTTATTTTGATTTATTATTAAAACATCATTAGATTAATTTTATGCTCAATTATTTATCCTACAAATCTATAATAAACAAGACAAACAAAGCAATGGTTAACAACAAAAACGCAAAACGTTACAAAATGCAAAAATCAAATGATAACTCGTGACAACAAACGTAACCATAAAAATGAACGTTTGATTTTCAAAAATGCTTCTGATATTCATTTATGTAAACAGGTTCATTTTTCAAAATGAATTTCGAATCATGTCAGATTTGAAATTCAATAAACCACAATGAATATCACATTACCATCGGGATCGGAAAATATGCAAGGACATCCCAGTCCAGAGTATTCTTGCTCAAAATTGCCTTCTTTTGGGACGATGATGACGGCTTGGTTGTTCCATGTTCATATATAGAATGCACAATCACTTGTTAAGCAAACAAAATATGAGAAAAAGCAGCATAAGGGCATCTTCAGTGGTGGTCTATTTTAGATCAACTTTGTACCTGATCTGCATCAGCGAAACTTGAATAGAACTAACTAAAATAGACCAATATTGCGTTCCTCACAGCGGTGTTGTATTTCCTTGTTGTTAAACCCCCAATACCTGTCATCCTGTCGATCATTAAGCATCAGAGATCAGGAAGTTTTTTTAGAGATCGCAGATTTTTTAAAAACATTTTTCCATTGATTGGTTTGACCAAAATAATTTTGGTGCGTCGTTAGCAGACGACAAAGAAATACTTGTTCTTTCGTATGGCTGAAGGTGAGTGTGGGAATGCATGCACTCCATTAAAACGTTATTAGATAATGTTGATTTTTAGTTTGGCAGTGGATAAATAAGAGTCGAAGTGGAAAGGGTCACATCCTGGATGACGCCCCAACGTCGACCGTGATTTGCGTTCCGGTCATCAGAAGCTGTTCCAGTACTACTTTAGCAACACGCAAATCTGCAACGAGAAGCACTTTCTGCGTTTCCGCATGCCAAAGGAGGTGAACCTGGACATTATGCGACAACTAGAGTAAACTAGAGGCGTCTCCGGAATTTATTCTGAATGAGCTATTTGCAGAGCGCTTATCATGACCAATATATCAATAAACAGATTGTTTACTTTGAAGGCTTCATTACTTTGTAGCATATCGAGCAATCGAAATACTATTCTGAGTCTCCGAACCTCCGATTTCGATCAAGTCAGCGTTTTCCGGGAAATGCATTGGCTGTAAAAAACTAAGACAAGCATTCGTTTCTTAGAATTGCGAAAAAAGCAATTCACTTGCTCAGGGAGCAACTAAAGGCGTGATACGGTCAAAATTTGGTCAAGGGAAAACGCGTGTAAATCGGTGAAATCGTTTATTTAAAAATCAAATTAAATTTCTTTTTCAAGTTCAATAAGTATAAAATTCAGGAAAAATATTCAGTTAGGCTTCCGCTTTTCCAAATCCGAATTGCCGGGCCTTACGCTTGACCCCTGCCATCAGATTTTGTACAGCCACCTTGTCCACCTTCTTCGCCGCAGAAAGCCAGTTTGCCTTGAACTGCTGCTCGTCCTTAGCAGTTTTTTTGGTCTTCTTTAGGTTCCGCTTGACAATAGCCCAGTATTTCTCAATTGGGCGGAGCTCTGGCGTGTTGGGAGGGTTCTTGTCCTTGGGAACCACCTGCACGTTGTTGGCAGCGTACCACTCCATGGCCTTTTACCGTAATGGCAAGATGCCAAATCCGGCCAAAACAGTACGGAACAACCGTGTTTCTTCAGGAAAGGCAGCAGACGTTTATTCAAACACTCTTTCACGTAAATTTCTTGGTTGACAGTCCCGGAAGCTATGAAAATGCTGCTTTTCAAGCCACAGGTACAGATGGCTTGCCAAACCAGATATTTCTTTGCGAACTTTGACAGTTTCGTGTGCTTGAAAATATCTGCTACCTTTCCCCTTCCTTTTGCCGTATAAAACTCCTGTCCCGGAAGCTGCTTGTAGTCGGCTTTGACGTAGGTTTCGTCGTCCATTACCCCGCAGTCAAACTTCGTCAGCATCGTCGTGTACAGCCTCCGGGATCGCGCTTTGGCCGTCGTATTTTGTTTATCATCGCGATTTGGAGTCACTACCTTCTTGTAAGTCGATAGTCCGGCTCGTTTTTTGGCTCGATGCACGGTTGTAGACGATACACCCAGCTTATTTGCGGCATCTCGGAGAGATCGGTTAGGGTTTCGCTTGAAACTACCGGCAACTCTCTTTGTCGTCTCAGCGGCTTCCGGTTTTCGATTTCCCCCCGATCCAGACTTCCTGGCTGTCGACAAACGTTCCCCAAACACTTTAATTACATTTGTAACGGTTGATTTGGCAACTTTTAGCGATTTTGCCAACTTTGCGTGCGAGTAGCTCGGATTTGCGCGATGCGCGAGCAAAATTTTGATACGCTGCTCTTCTTGCTTGGACGGCATTTTGACAACTGAAGAGTGAATTCCAAAATCAAAATAGGAGCAACATTCTACACACACACACCTTCAAAATGAGGGGTGTTCAGGTTTTTTAAATGAAAAATTGAAAAAAAAAATACATCAAGTTGATATTGACCAAATTTTGACCGTATCGCCCCTTATTACAACATGCTGGATGTTGCTATCTTTTTGAAGTGTTTTTCTTACTTTGACTCATCCATTTGTCATCACAGTGGGAGGTGATAAGCAGTTTCCTGCTTATAATGGCTAATTTATTTGCCAGATAAGGCTCTACATGTTCCAGATTCTGCTTCCGATAACAAGTACACTAAGGTTTTTTTTTGCACGGTTTTTTTTACACGGGTTTCGGCGATAACTCCTGAATGGAACCACTTATCGAACTTATTCAAATAACATTCGACGTTTTGGGCCAAAAGTAATCATATGGCAGTTCTTCAAAAAAATCACAATTTTTGGTGTAAGTACTCAAAATTAAAAAAACTGTATTTTGACCATTGCGTGGAAGGTAATCGTATACAAAAAAATCGGAGCATTATAAAATGTATAAGCAAGTGAATTTATCAACTCTATTTAGTTTTTTTTTTACACGGTTCCATACTAAAAGTGGAACGTATCCCCCGTGCAAAAAAAAAACCTTAGTGTACTCATAAATTAAAAATTAAATCATCGTACATATATGAATAAATCACAAATATATTAATGAAGCGATCCACATGTTAAAGCTACATAGTCGGCTAATAAAGCATTTTTTTGGATTTATTTAATATGTAGCACATTTGGCTCAAATTTCTGATTCCACATTCTGATTAGAACTATACAAACTGCTTTTAATTGGTAAAAAAAAAACCATCTCAACTGTTCACTTTGGATGAACATATGTTATTCGCATTTCGGGATCAGGCAATTATCAAATTCTGTGGAACAGTCCAATGGGAGTCAACTGATTTCTTCAAATCATTCTTTATTGCCTCGCAAAGCGTTTTAGGCACGCCATTTAAATGAAACTACAGTGATATTTGGTTTGTTTTACGTTTCTATTTTTACTAGTTATGACAATGCTCTGAATAATAGTCTAAAAGAGGAAGTGTGACGCCAGTACTTTGAAAGTGCACAAATTCCCATCAATCATCGTTATCACTCAGCTGAATTCAATCCAAACGACTTGATTTTTTCGCTCATAATTATTGCTACATCCATGTTGAAAATACACGGAACAACCTAATGGGGTTGTACGCATAGGTGATGAAGGACTACGTAGCAATTTGAGCAGTTAACGCGTTAGTGAACGGATCGAACCTAGTTGTTATAAGTGTTAGCTTTTATAAGTGTTTTCAACACGTGATTGATTTTATTTGTTGACCACTGATGAACGGTCCGTTGTATGTGTTTGAGCAGCCCTTTGACATTTCTATATGAAACACTATCGAATGACAGTAGGCGGCATGTCCCGGGCCCGCTGTCAGCTGTCAAATAGCTGTTGAACGAGCCGGACGGTTTGTTTTGTTTTGGTCGTTTTGGTCATGCGCGAAATACAAAATCCTCTGCAACTACGGGATCGACTGGCGAAACATTAAAATAAATGCGATTAATACGAAAATTTTGGCGCTCAAGCACACAGATGTTTTCGAAGTTGAAATACGGTAAGTTATTGGAAAACAAAATGCTTTAGAGACTTTACTGGAGATAAAGTATTTTGCTGCCAATAATTGCCACTTTCTGTTTATTAATTCCAGCATAAGTTTACTTGGCAAAATGTTCATATTAAAACAGTACAGCATGATGATGGCAAACCGAAAGATGTTTAATTGTATTAAACATTATGTTATGCATGACTACAGGTTTCTATTCATTACTTAATGTCATTCAAAAATAATTATTATCCAAATTTGTAGCGCACAACCAATCAACAACAAACCTCACGCCATGTTTACATTATTCTGACAGCTGAGCTTGCTGAGATGTTGGCTACGCAAAAAGACGCTCTTGCCATAGGCTCTGTGTTTGAGAGAAGTGAGATAATTCTGGATCAACAATAGAAAAGCGCCCATCAACATTTGTAAACAAACACTTCTGAGCCCGTTTTCTCGCAAGCCGCAATTATTGATCGTTTTGTACACTCAAAAAATCGACACGTTGTTTTTACGTGAAATTTCACGTAACTTTCACCTAAACACGTAACCAAATTTTCTTCAGTAAAATCAGGTGAACATTACGTGCCCGTGAATTGTACGTGAAATATCACGTAACATTTGTGTGATTTTCACATAGAATGTGAATTCACGTGGAAATCACGTAGCTCTTACGTGAATTCCATGTGTTTACTGGTTTTGGTAGTGAACGAAAATTGCGTGCGTTTCACGTGGATGTCACTTGTCGATTTTTTGAGTGTAAAGAACCATGGATATTTTCGATCTTCCGTTGTATAGTACGATCCGTGTCATTTGTCGTTTCATCGTTTATTGTTCAACCTATTATTGTCTGGCGAATAATCAAGACCGTAATAATTTTTTTAGCAAGTTCTCGTCCCCGTCGTTCTCCGATTATTATTGCTGCTTGCATACTTGAAGGTGATTTTCAAAACCACATTTGTGGCGATGAACATTTATGAATTTTTCAATAGTATGTGGCCTGAAATCAACATTGCCCTCTAATGGCATCAATGCGTAGAAATATGTCCGATCGATAGGAGCAAAAGTTTGATTTTTTTTTTGGAGAAACGACGCTCAAAGCGTGACTGTCGTAATTCAACTAATTTTAAACTGAGTAGCTGTATACAAAGAAAACAAAGACGGAGTCCTACGTCAAAAAATCAAGTGGTTAGGATTTAATTCGGCTGGGTTATAATAGTGATGATTGAAGGGTACCGAAAGCTCTTAGTTAATAACTGTGGACGTTTTAAGAACACTAAGTCAAGAAGTACATAGATAGAAACGCTGAATTTTCTGCGTTATCTAATGCACCTAAAGGAAATGCTAGATTTGGCAGAAAATAATGGGAAATTTCATGTAAATTTAAGCCAGATAACACCTGCATCAAGCCTGTTGTATGAAAGATTGCAAACAATATCGTTGTTTACGCTCCTTTGGCTTGGAATTACACGAGGAGAAATTTTACGCGCTTGTTAAAATTAATTATTTTTTTCTGTGTAGGCAAATTGTCAATCAGCTTGAAATTTCCTAAAAGATAGAAAATAGATTCGATAATTATTGTGACACTTCAGATTAATTGGTAAATCGGCTATTAATACACCTATTATGGAATTCTTTCTCATGATCCCAAGCTAGGAGTCACCCATCGAATTCCCAAGTATTGTGTAATATCTTTAGATTCTTTTTCCTCGTGGCTACACATATAAAAAGAAACATTGAATTTTCTGCGTTATATAATGCACATAAAGGGAATGCTAAATTTTGCAGAAGATAATGGGATATTTCATGTAAACTTAAGCCATATAACGCCTGAATCTAGCCTGTTGTTTGAAAGATTGCAAATATTGTTGTATGGTGCATGAAAAATTGCAAACAATTTAGTTCTTTACGTCTCCGTTGGCTTGAAAATAAACGAGGGGAAATTTTAAGCGCCTGTTAAAATTAATTATTTTTTTCTGTGTATGATACATTCTGTGGTTTTTTTTTCCACTAGGGCGAATCTAACATTGAGAGACTTTCTTTGACTACTTTCTCTTTCATTCATATTTCAATCACCTTTAAGTTTTTCTTTCTATTATTTGTCGAGAATGCTAGCCAGCACTTTTGTGTTCGATCTGTACTAAAGAATGTCAAGAAAGTGTTATAATGGCGCTGTAATGAATGAAAAAGAGTGAGCCCGGAGAGAATCTCTCAATGTTAGATTCGCCCTAATGAAAAAAAAACCCCGAGGTTTTCTAAACTATCAAGTTCATGATCCCTGCGAGAATTCATCGGCTGTTGTGGCAGGAGTAAAGCATGAGAACATGCATACATTGCAAATGGAACTGTTTTTATTATTTTATATTATATCTATTTTGTAATAGTATACAAAGCTTCGCATTTAACCATCTCTGTAAATTTTAGTACACCTTGATTCGTTAAACCATTTATTTCAGAAATCAGCAACCTGGCTCTTTGATCACTCAAATTGCTACATTTTAAATGTAACTTGCACGTCAGAAAGACAACTTTTCCCTAACATGTCTTACAAAATAATCTGTTGATTCACAAAAACAATCAAATATCTTGTTATTGAAATTTTGTGTTTGTTGATTGGATTGATATTCGTTGGTTTTCAGTTTTTCCAGGACTATTTAGATATTGATACAGATCCAATTTTTCCAGTGACTTACAGACATATTTTGTATATGCATATATTATATTATACAGGGTATTTCGATCAAAATTTGGTCGACATAAACTTGATGCATTTTCTTTCATCGTGCATTAAAACATTTTGTACACCCCTCATTTTGAAGATATGTGCGTGTAGCATCATGTCTCTATTTTGATTTGGAGATAAGCACTTCTGTTATTAAAATATCGTCGAAAGAAGAGATGCAACGCATCAAAATTTTACACGTGCATGGCGAAAATCCATCTACTCTCACGCCAAGTCAGCGAAATTGTTGAATGTGGCTAAATCATCGATTGCCAACGTATTAAAAGAGTTCGGTGAAAGCCGGAGACCACAGCGACGACAAAAAGAGTTGCCCGCTGTTTCGAGCGGAACCCAACCTCTCCGTCCGAGACGTCACATAGAAGCTGGAGGTGGTGCTTTCAACAGTGCATATAGCTAAAAATCGAGGTGAACTTACAAGAAAATGGTGACTCCTAATCGCGACGATAAACAAAACACGTCGGCCATTAAACTATCAAAGTTTGCTAAGAAATATTGGGTGTGGCAGGCTATCTGTACCTGTGGCTTGAAGATTAACGTGTACATTGCGACCGGAACCGTCAAACAGGAAATTTATCTGAGCAAGTGCCTACAAAAACGTCTGCAGCCTTTCCTGAAGCGACCCAGTTGTTCCGTTCTATTTTGGCCGGATTTGGCATCTTGTCATTGCGGAAAAAAGGCCATGGAGTGTGGTATGTTGCCAACAAGGTTCAAGTGGTGCCCAAGGACAAGAACCCTCCCAACACACTCCACCCAATCGAAAAATATTGGGCCATCGTCAAGCGGAACCTTAATAAGACTCAAAAAGCTGTTGTGAGCGAGAAACAGTTCAAGGCAAACTGGTGTTCTGCTGCGAATAAAGTGGGCAAGGAGACTGTACAAAATCTTATGGCAGGTGTTAAACGAAAGACCCGGCAATTCGCATTCGGTAAAAAGGAAGCTTAACTGAACATTTCTCCTGTATTCTGTATTAACTGAACCTGAAAAAAAAAATTTGACATATTAATGAAAAATTTGATCGACTCACACACATTAGTGTTTGACCAAATTTTGATCGGAACACAATTTATAGCGTACACTACATACATACAATTATTAGTAAGGGGGGAATAAAGGGTGCCAGACGAAGTGTAGGCTAGATGAGGGGTTCGTGGTTATATGGCTCATGTCATGGCTGACAATTATGCCTTCCTTGATGGAAATCGTCAGATCTAGATCAGTGAAGGTCTAATTATCTTCCTATAGTCTATAGTGAGTTTGCTAATCCTATTTTTAACAAACCACCGACGGAAATCCTAATGTGTTTTGATTACTGTACGTACATGTTCTGTAATAAGACCATTTCGTTGGAAGGAGATTGTCTATTCTTTTCGTGGGTTTCGTGTAAGTGCTTCTGCTTACGGGTTCATATACCCGTTTTTGACCCTTCATACAACGTGAGGATACAATAGTGAGGACTACAGGTAGCTAAATGTAGTTTAAAACATGCCATTTGGAGTAATCTGTACTGCCATGATGAGTCCTGCACTGATGGTGGCTTCCTATCACATCACATCATAAGCTTGGACTCATTAACATTTTCTTAAAAATGATGGATATCCAAGGAGAACCATTTTAGTTTCTTCAAGGAAAAAGTTTCCAAAGTGAATGAAGGAGTATTGGTTGGCCCTCAAATTAGAAAACTCCTCAAAGACGATAGTTTTTAGCAAACTGTTAACTAAACAGAGCTATAAGCATGGCATGCGTTCCAAAAAATTTAACCTCACTTCCTAGGAAATGAAAAATCTCCGCATTATGTACACATCATTCGAGAGCTGCCTGATTAGTATGCTGCACTGGGATGTAATAACGGGTGGTAACTAAAAATTTGGAAGGCACCAATGCTCTTCAATGAATGAGCTCAGTGAGAAATAAGAGTGTGTTTGTGTTAGTTTTCTTTTCTCCTCTCTTTGCTAGTATTTTTTGTTTTGTCTATGCTTGCTCAGTTTTGCCCGAAGTGCCAACGAAACATTAAGCATTCCGCGTGCGCATTGTACGGTTCTACAAAGAGCACAGAAATTTCGGCAAAATGTTTGGTGTACAGAAATAACTGGAGAGCCGTTAATGGTTGAATCAAGAGATGCATTTGCAAAGTTGACTTGAAGACCGCTCAACGTTCCTGTTCCGACATCATACGGAAGGTTTGCCGAACAGCAGGTTGTTTTCAAATGTTCACTAAGTATTTTTTCAACAATGAACAATGTTTTTCATTTCAATAAATCAGATCCTCTCAAAGTATGCATGTTTTTTTTTAAATAAATTCCAAAAATTTAGTTGCCACCCGTTATGTAGCTAATATTGCACTTATTGCATTTTCACTAACACTTCTGGACTTCTTCCCAAAGAATATTAAGGAGCCAGCTTAGATGAACATGGAGAACGATTTCGTCAAGACTTCGCAAAGACTGAAAAGTACTTCACCGGCAAACGGAGACCAGCAATGTTAGCGGACTTCTGTTGGATGCTACAGTGACAAACACCTGTTCACGAACTAAAGAACTAAAGTCCACGATAAATTGCGGCACCAAAATAATAGAAGCAAGAAATATTTTCAAATAGTTCAACTGATTGATTATTTCACATAAATAGAGTTATATCTTCATAACAAACAGTTGATTATGATGTTAACCCTTCTTTCTGTAAAATTCTCGAGCTTTTTGTGGTACAGGTTCCGTACGGTATCCTCAGCACGCCCGCTGTAACGATTCTCCATCTTCTCTTGAAATCATCTGTACCATTTGTACTCTTCCTAGTTTCAAAGAGTTTCCGCTTAGCTAGAGCCTAGTACTTCTCTATTTGGCGAAGTTCTAGGCAGTTTGGTGTATTGGTTGTTTTTGGCATGAATTTGACCTCTTGTACCTTATACCATTCCAGGATGGATTTCGCATAGTGAAAGAGGCCAAATCAGGCCAAAACAGAACTGGAGAGTCGTGGCCTCTGATAAACGGTAGCAAACGCTTTTGCAGACATTTTTTCTCGTACACACCCTTATTGATAGTGCCGATAGAGACGATTTTTTTTAGATTTTAAACCACAACTAAAATGAAATACTTCTTCGGGAATTTGGACACCTTCTTTGTCCGGAAATGCTCGGCGTCGGCGTTCCTTTGCATCGTTGTATAAAAAAACCAAACCCGGAAGGTAGTCTTCGAGTACCTGTGCTTCGTCGTTGATTATGATACACGAAAATGTTTGCAAAAAAAAAAAAAAATGGTGTCAAGCTCCTTAGCACGACTTTTTGCATTAAAATATTGCTTGTCATCACGGTTGGGCACCTTTATCACTTTGTACGCCTTCAGTTCTTGACTCAGCTTCACTTTTTGTATATACAGTATTGGACAAAACATTTGCAACCAGTCAATCCCAATCATGAAACCCCACTTTGAAGGATTATAAAAAGTCAATTTGGAGAAAAATGTTTTTCAGTTTGTAGAAACAGCACTTTTCATGTTTATTATAATACAAAAAATCATTATTCATACATAACAATTCATGAAAAAATAAAAAAAAATTAAAAGTCAATGTTTTCCTCCTGGACAAAACAAGTGCAACTTCGCGTGTTGTTTACTAAATTCAATTTGGTTTTCAATATTTCGTAGCGAACCTTTATTTTCAATTACGGCCTTGCATCTGCGAGGCATAGACTCGATCAGATGGTCAATGAAGTTTTGTGGAATTGCTGCCCACGCCTTTTAGATTTGTGCAAACAACTGATCCTTATTTCGAACACCTTCACGATCAATTCGCTGATTCACGATCTCCCACAGATTCTCTATAGGGTTCAGATCCGGAGATTGGGGCGACCAGTCCATCACCATTATTTGAATCCTAGAGGGTTTGAGCTGTTCAGTGGAATGCCTGTAACTAGAAATTAGAAGAAAAATTAGTATCCTCCAGTTAATTCCAACTACTTTTGCTTATCTTTGACAGATACGCGTATGTCCTTTACAACGTGCAGACTTCTTCAGTGTCTCGTACTAATAACTCGAACAAGTCGAGTTATTAGTACGAGACACTGAAGAAGTCTGCACATAGTAGACGAAATACGCGTATCTGTCGAAGATAAGCAAAGGTAGTTGAAATTAAATGGAGAATACTTATTTTTCTTCTAATTTCTAGTTACCATTATTTGGTTATCCTTAAACCACTGTTTGACCACTTTGGCGGTATGCTTGGGGTCGTTATCTTGTTGGAATATCCATTTTAATGGCATATTTCATTCAGCATAAGGCAGCATAAGATCTTTCAGGATGTTATTGTACATGAAACGGTCCATGACTCCATCGATTCGATGAATTGGACCAAGGCCGTTTGCAAAAAAACATCCCCAGACCATCACATTGCCTCCGCCGCACAGTGGGACGAAATGAAAAAAAGTGGGACATGGGTATTTGCGGCGAAACTATTAGGTGTGGCCCATTAATGTCTTCTGCAATATTTCTACATTTTTGCAGTACTTTATTTTTGTGATAACAAATTTGATTTAATGGGTGTATACACCTAGATAAAAAAATTAACTTTTTTATTTCTGGTTCAAATCGATAATTTGGTATTAAAACATTGTAGATTAGGTCATTTCATGAAACTTTGTAGAAGACATAAACTTTCTATCTCTTAACTGGACGAAGTTGTAGGGTGAAAAGGAATGAAAAATGTAATACCCCCTTAAAACTCGTTTTTTTATCATCATCAAGCTTCTTATTAGATAATATGGCATAAATAGTGATTTTTCATCTTTTTGAATAAATATTTAGACTTTCTATTAATGTCTAAAAGAAAATAAAGGCCAATTTATTAGATAATAAAGCTTATTTCAATATAATAACAAAAAAAAGGCCATCGTTCTACTGCAAATACAATAGGTGCAAAAGGAACTATGTCGTATTTCTACCAAATGAAGATTTGCAGTATTAAGATGGACTTTTTTTCGTCATTATTTAATAAATTGGCCTTTTTTTAAGCATCAATAGCACGTCTAAATATTTATTCAAAAAGATGAAAAATCACTATTTATGCCATATTATCTAATAAGAAGCTTAGTTACTTTTTTGAAAAATTGTTAGGAGCCCTCCTGGACCCCCTTATAATTTGTACATCATTTTGACGGGTATCAGTTGTTGAATAGATTAACGGTAAATTTAGCTGCTAATACCTGCTAACCTGTTATCTACGCATCCTCGAAGATTGCTAAAAAAATTCATTAAAACCTACGTTAATCCTTTAAATGAATAGATAATGATAAGTTGTTTTCTACAAAAAGGCGTATTTTTGAAGTACCTTAAACTCTGTAGAACATTTAAAAAATGGGAAAATTCAAATAAAAAAGATATGATAAAAAAACGAGTTTTAAGGGGGTATTACATTTTTCATTCCTTTTTCACCCTACAACTTCGTCCAGTTAAGAGATAGAAAGTTTATGTCTTGTACAAAGTTTCATAAAATGACCTAATCTACAATGTTCTAATACATAATTATCGATTTGAACCAGAAATAAAAAAGTTAATTTTTTTATCTAGGTGTATACACCCCTTAAATCAAATTTGTTATCACAAAAATAAAGTACTGCAAAAATGTAGAAATATTGCAGAAGACATCAATGGGCCACACCTAATAGTTTCGCCGCAAATACCCATGTCCCACTTTTTTTCATTTCGTCCCACTGTGCGCCGTGCTTCACCGTCTTCTGGTAGTATCGTGAATCTAAGCGTTTTCCAGTCGGTCGACGTACACGGCAAATCCCGTGACTTCTGAAGATGTTAAACTTCGACTCATCACTGAACAGAACCGTCCGCCATTTCTGCACATCGCAGCCAATATGATATTGAGCAAACATGAGTCTTTTCTTCTGGTTCCTAAGTGAAATCAGAGGTTTCTTCGCAGGGCGTCAAGAGAATAATCCGGCTTCAACGCCACGTCGTCTGATTGTCCGGTCTGATACAGATAACTGTTTGCACCTTGAAGGAAGATTTGGAAGGATCCTTCTTAATGCATCTGACGATCATGGAGTCCTCTCTTGACGTGGTGGACCGTGGTCTTACACCTCTGTTGTCCACAGAAATCTTTCCGGTTGAACGAAATTTTGAGCACAGTCTTGAAACGGTCCATTTTTTCACCTGGTATTTGTCACAAATCGTTTTTTGTGACATTCCGCTCTTGCAATAATAGATTATTTTCTTTCGTAGTTCCAATCCAAGGCTGTCAGGAGCCATGCTGGTGTTTAATAACATAAATATGAGGAAAACATGAGTATTGACCTTTCTCAATGTTTATCATGCAATATTTACCTTGTTATGGTACAATAACGCAAACAAGAACACTTTTGTCAACAAACCAAACCTTTTCCACCTTTTTTAAACACTTCTAGAGGAATAAGTCCAAGAAAGCGAGAAGTTGCACTTGTTTTGACCAGTGCAAAATGGCTCTTGTCAACATAACACTGCCAGTGAACTGTCAGTTGACAGCTGATTGCTGCAATAATCATGTAGCAAACATCTAGACTCCTGAACCGTCAACTGCAGTAACTTGCTTGATTTCGATTTCGAAACATTGAAGTTTACTAATGCTTTTTATGATTGCTCGATTTGAGTTGCACATGTTTTGTCCAATACTGTGCGATTTTAACTTCCCAACTTTGCGTATTACATTTCGCACAGAAAGATTGGGACTTTTGTCAATAGTGGTTATCACCTTCTTGTCCATTTGTCAGGAGCATACTTTTCGGTCTGTTCCACTTCCAATTTTCCGCTCCACAGTCAGGCGCTGGTCAAATGATTTGTAAACACACAACACGTTACTTTTTGGTAGATTAAGTTTCTTGATTCGACGCCATTTCACTGCATGCATCAAGAATGTAAACATGTTGTAGCAAGAAATAAAGTGGAGAGTTTAAGCTGTCAAATAATTGAAACGTTTCAGCGATCCATGAAATAATTCAAAATCTACACTGAACAAAAAATGTCCGAAATTTAACTGGTCTGGTCTAGAAATTTGGCGTTTAAGAAAAATCGCTTCGAGTAGTGGGCCGACGCCAGATCCGGCTAGAACACTGCGTCTTCGCCGTTATGGTATTTCTTGAAGAACGACGCAACTTCCGACAGGCATTTCGTACTATGAATTTCCCCGTTCACGGCCGGTCCGGAGCGAAAGAAGAGCGGCTTTGACATCCTCTTCTCGCTGATTGTCTGCCACAGCAGCACCTTCGTGGGGCACTGTGGTGTGTTAATTGCACTTCACATCGGAGCTCACTTCCTTCGTGGAGAAAGTAAAATACGAAGTGCCCTGCCAGTCGTTGCAATCCAGGGTGAGATAGGTCTCGTCGTCCATCACCACCGCCACGTCGTGATTCGCTGGGAAAATTGCGTTGACCATCTTATTCAGCCGCTGCCGCTGCGCCATTGCCTGCAGCTCTGAAACCAGTGGACGCGACTTCCGCTTCCGGATATGTATTTTCATGTTCGTCTGGTACTTTTTTACTCTTTGGCCAGTTGAATCGACCCCTCGGCCAAGCGCACGCAGCGATGTAGCCACTTTTCCCTTGCTCTTCCTCTTCAGCATCCTTTGGAGCTTCTTGTTGCTCAGGGTCGTCGGCCGTCCGGAGCCGGGTTTTATTTCGATGCTCTGATTGTTGTCAAATAGTGCCAAGATGTTGTAGATACCAGAACGGGAGTATTTGGCGTCCACAAAGTGCCGCACGGTGCTCGTTTTCGACACGGTGGGGTGCCGTTCTTTGAACGCGCACACTTCTGATCGGAGTTGCTTCACTGTTTTTGCCATCACGGTTAGAGCTGACTCATGGATTACTATTATTGATACTGCATGGATAGTTTTGTCAGTGCAGGTGAAGGTAAACCGATGAAAAATCGGCACATTTTGTCTTATTTTTTTAAAGCAATCGTTAATCTTGTCATGTAAATTTCTGTCTCCTGAGACCAACACATGCAAGCGTCCTTTAGCACATAAGAATGAGTTCAAAGAGATGAGGAAATAAATTCAATCAAACACATCTTTCGTCGAATTGCGTATATGTCAGTTTCAGAAGACATAATTTTACACGAAATCTTTCTTTACGTTCCCCGACTTTTTACAAATATGAATTACGTCTCGTGTAAAATTCATAATTTCTAAGTGTGTAGAAGAAGATTTCATAAAATTCAACCCCAACATTCAAAGGGCAGCTTCAGAACGGCAAAAGTTTCTATTTTGCCGACTAGTGTTACCTTCTCGTTCGTCAACATGATCTCAGGTTGGCTAAACTGAACTGATAAACCGAGTAATGCAGCCTATATATATTATAACGTGATTTCACGTGAAAACATTAACATAGTTTTTTTTTAAAGTGTTCCCAAGTATGTTTTTTTGGTATTTAAAAGCGTGACTAAGAATATTTTTATTGGTAAAATTTTCAGTAGCAATGTATGAAAAAGCGGCTATATACGCTTCAAACAGCATGCTTAAACATTATTCTAAACAACATAATCTGAGCATTTCAATCATAATGTTTTCACTATCAATTGGTCGATAGACCATATGTGGAAATCATTTAAGTGTTTCAGAGTATTGTCTTTATAATTTGTTTTGTTTACAGCTGATTTTGCAAAAATCATAACAATGAAAAGAAAAGAAAAAACCCGTACGAAGACTGTATATAATCATAAATCTTGCGGATGGGATGTATTTGCTGCCATGAATAGACTCAAGTTGGTCCCAATAGACCGACATTACATCCATATTCCTTGAAACATTCTCCCTTTATCAAATAATTTATAAACATGAGATATTCCATGTTAATTTAAGCCAGATAACGCCTGAATCTAGCCTGTTGTTTGAAAGATTCAAAAATTGTTGCATGGCGCATGAAAGCTTGTAAACAACTTCGTTATGTACAATTCTTTTTGCTTAGAATTAAATGAGCGAAAATTTTACGCGCTATTTGAAATTCATAATATTTGCTGTGAATGTCAAACATCAATAGACATCTTGCTGTAATTCTTAGATTTGTTTGATTACCACCCCTCATATATTTTTCGCGCTATGCACTTTAATCAATAACAATTCAACTCTCAGTGCTGGACAATCTGAATTCATTTTAAATAAAAACCCCGCATCAAAATTAGAAATCTTTATTTCAATCAAACAACATCAACACTAAACTGTTTTTACTTGGTTAACACAGAGAACATATGAATCACCTTTCAGATAAACCGATCACTGAAAATCAGTCTTATTTCTAACAGTGCCGATCGCTGTTCATTAAGGTGCTTAGATACTTCCAAGTTTGTTAACGTGTGATAAAACCGGAAAATATGTTTTGTTCTTCTGGGACCCTTTTTATTGTTGATGACTTCCGATGAAGGAATTGCAATTTGGGCAGTAGTGGTCGGAATTTCGGCACGAGTCGCAACAGTATGGCACACACACACATGGCAAGCAACTGAAAAAAACGGTCAAATTGTTATTCCAGAATTGATTGATAACAAACAATGATTAAAGTCTTACCAAAACATGCACAGTAACAGAGCCATCATGTGGGTTTTAGTGGTAGCATTGTGTTCAACTCGAGTGTTCACCTGTGCTCGGCACGAGGGACAGATCAGCGTCGCAGAATGCGGTCCGACAGGTGGGGCTGCAAAGATAGACATGAATATTTGATTAGGTTGAACACATATACGAGAGTGGCACGTGTAGGTATTTGTATGTCAGGCTAGCTCCTGAATTCGGCCTTTTCATCGAATATGGCATGAATTCAGTAATAAATTGCACACATAATAGTGAACGCATGTGAGTGTTGTTCAAAACACCTCAGTTAACAATTAGAGTTAAAATATTTGTTGGGCAGTAAAAGTACAAAAAAGAATTTAAAAATGAAGACAATTCAATCTATTACTAAACATTGTCGCTACTTTAAACTGATGAACTATTTAAAATTAATTTTAACTAAAAGCATATCTCAAAATCAATACTTCCAGCATGTCATAAGAAATATTCAAAATTGTTTATAGTTTATAAGGCTTCCAACGATGGGATGATTGTCGACGAATCTAATCGATTGGTTCATTCTTGTCCAAATATTGATTTAATAAAAACTGCACTACAGGAAATAGCAGAGCAACACAATGCGATTGATTGTGTTATTGATTTTAACAGCATTTCAAGTGTTGATTAAACACATTCGTAGCGAGCAAAACTGTAACGAATCGAAGTACACTTTGATCAAGCAGTGTGCACTCTGAATATTACTCAAATGGCTCTTATCTGATATTTTTTTTTCAATGCCCAGCAAAACCTAATAGTGTCAACACATGCAATGCAATTTGATTGTGAAGTTGTCGTGGACTCCACGAGGCATGATTCTGCTTTCAAGGATAAACAAAAATGAATTTATTTTCATTCCTGCTACCGGCAGTTGCTTTAATTAGAGAGTACTTCCTGCTGATAATCCGAACACGCTGCTAAAGACATCGGCCTGGGAAAGTATTCATTACAGATAGCAATCGCATGTTCCGGTCGCCGTTGAAGCGCGGATTGCATCAGTCCGGGAATAACCGGAATTGAATTTGACTTATCGAGTTAAATAGTGCCCCTAATATTTTTTTTTGTAAAATTAAGAAAATATCCGTTAAAGTATTTAAATCCATTTTACATAGGGTAGGGAACGGCTTAATCAGGGGTGACTATTTTAACAGTTTTTGGGTAATAGGTCTAAAACTTCTTAATTTTCCAAATTATTTCACTTTTAACGATACGCACAAAAGCTCCATCATAGATGGTTCGATGCATAAATCATGATTAATTACCAGTTTATTACTGTCAGTTTGAAGATTTAAAATACATCATCCAGAAAACCAGCAGTTCCCAGGAGGGAATTTCTTCATCAGCTCCTTCTCACTTGTGTTTTATCAAAACATTTATCTTTTTTCTTTTATTTCCTGTCAGTTTAAACGTAATTTTCTCTTGTGACAATTGAAGAGAGACCAGAGTGTAATTTTCTCTTGCATAACTTCTGATTAACTTGGGCAAAATGTCGCGCTGAGAGTAACTCAAGCATCCTCAATTCTTGACCAAGAAGGGGTTAAACTTCTATTAGATGTTGCTGCTTACCCGAGAAATACACTTTTCGTGTTTAAGTTGCATGGAAAATCCTCATGTTTGCATCAAATTTCTATTTATTTTATTTGGGACCCTCCACCCACCAGAGGCAAAAGGTCTCGAACCAACTGAGCAAAAACTTCTACCTGGGAACTCCTACATGCAAAATTTGGTTCCATTTAATTGATTAGTTTTGCTGAAATTTTTGTTTCATCAGTAGAGCTTCGAACCATCATTAGAACTTTCTCCGGCTCCAAAAACCCGAACATAAAAAAGTTTTCCTAACAGTTGGGAGATTTTCATGTTTGGTGGACATTTCTGTCTCTTTTGTATGAAAACCCACCCCTTTCAGAGAGGAGAGGGGCTTTACCACCGTAGGAACATTTCCTGCCTACAAAAACGTTTACATGCCGAATTTGGTACCATTTGTTTGATTAGTTCTTGAGTTATGCAGAAATTTATGTTTCATTTGTATGGAAACTGTCCCTTCAGGAAGCTATTCCCCCAGGAGACGGGAGGAGTCTGCCTCCAAAGCCCCACATGCCAAATTTGGTTTCCGTTGATTGATTATTTCTCGAGTTAAACTAAAATTGGTGTTTCATTTGTATGGGAAACCCCCCTCCCCTCCCCCTTTCAGACGCGGGAGGAGTCTCAAACTATCATAGGAAGCTCCACCAAGCTTTTCCGGTTCCAAATACCCCTGCATAAAAAATTTCAACAGTAGGAAGAATTCTCATGTTCGGTTGAAATTTTTGTTTCATTCAGCAATTTTGAGCTCAGCTGCGAGCAAAGCCCCACAGAGTTCGAGACGTGGTAGGTTTTGTTGCCTTAAAGGTGCAACTTTAGACCTTGCAGTTAGCAGTGCTGTTTTAGTTTCGCCAGCAGGGTTAGCCGACCTGATGTAGCAACATGCACCATATGCATTTTCCGATGCATCAGAGAAAAAGTAGAGTTGGATAGAAACAGGATCAAGATTGAGAGTGCAGCGCTCGATGCGCAGATCGTTCAAAAGAGGCAACTGGGATGTGTAAAGGGCGATACGGTCAAAATTTGGTCAATATCAACTTGACGTATTTCTTTCAATTTTGCATTTAAAAAACCTGAACACCCCTCATTTTGAAGGTGTGTATGTGTAGAATGTTGCTCTTATTTTGATTTTGGAATTCACTCTTCAGTTGTCAAAATGCCGTCCAAGCAAGAAGAGCAGCGTATCAAAATTTTGCTCGCGCATCGCGAAAATCCGAGCTACTCGCACGCAAAGTTGGCAAAATCGCTAAAAGTTTCCAAATCAATCGTTACAAATGTAATTAAAGTGTTTGGGGAACGTTTGTCGACAGCCAGGAAGTCTGGATCGGGGGGAAATCGAAAACCGGAAGCCGCTGAGACGACAAAGAGAGTTGCCGGTAGTTTCAAGCGAAACCCTAACCTATCTCTCCGAGACGCCGCAAATAAGCTGGGTGTATCGTCTACAACCGTGCATCGAGCCAAAAAACGAGCCGGACTATCGACTTACAAGAAGGTAGTGACTCCAAATTGCGATGATAAACAAAATACGACGGCCAAAGCGTGATCCCGGAGGCTGTACACGACGATGCTGACGAAGTTTGACTGCGTGGTAATGGACGACGAAACCTACGTCAAAGCCGACTACAAGCAGCTTCCGGGACAGGAGTTTTATACGGCAAAAGGAAGGGGAAAGGTAGCAGATATTTTCAAGCACACGAAACTGTCAAAGTTCGCAAAGAAATATCTGGTTTGGCAAGCCATCTGTACCTGTGGCTTGAAAAGCAGCATTTTCATAGCTTCCGGGACTGTCAACCAAGAAATTTACGTGAAAGAGTGTTTGAATAAACGTCTGCTGCCTTTCCTGAAGAAACACGGTTGTTCCGTACTGTTTTGGCCGGATTTGGCATCTTGCCATTACGGTAAAAAGGCCATGGAGTGGTACGCCGCCAACAACGTGCAGGTGGTTCTCAAGGACAAGAACCCTCCCAACACGCCAGAGCTCCGCCCAATTGAGAAATACTGGGCTATTGTCAAGCGGAACCTAAAGAAGACCAAAAAATCTGCTAAGGACGAGCAGCAGTTCAAGGCAAACTGGCTTTCTGCGGCGAAGAAGGTGGACAAGGTGGCTGTACAAAATCTGATGGCAGGGGTCAAGCGTAAGGCCCGGCAATTCGGATTTGGAAAAGCGGAAGCCTAACTGAATATTTTTCCTGAATTTTATACTAATTGAACTTGAAAAAGAAATTTAATTTGATCTTTTAAATAAACGATTTCACCGATTTACACGCGTTTTCCCTTGACCAAATTTTGACCGTATCACCCTTTAGGTGTGCCATCGTTCCTTGTAGGATGGCGGAAGTTCTTCATCCCATCCCCATATGTGCCCGTGGTCGAATTTCAATGTCCATAGAGCCTGCATAAAGAATTTCGCCGATGTTATGCCGGGTCCCACTAGGCCAAGTGGGTCAAAGAGACGCGCTATTTGAGAAAGCGCGATTCTTTTCGTAAGAGGTGCAACTTCTGGCGTCAGTAGGCCGATTTTGTAGCGGAGATGATCGGTTGCAGGTTCCCAGTGGAGCCCCAGGCTTTTGATACATTGGTCACAGTCTAGATCCACTGAGGTCAGGAGAGCTCGGTTGTCGCGAGGAACTCCTTCTAAGACAGCTTCGACGTTGGAGGCCCACTTTCTTAGTTCGAAGCCCCCAGCAGAAAGTAGTGAATCAAGCTGGTTTCGGAGTGCGATGGTTTCTTCTACGGTGTTTCCTCCAGAAAACAAATCGTCTACATAGAAATCCATACGTAGAATATCAGCAGCTTGCGGGAATCGATCATGCTCGTCTTCGGAGAGTTGCCGAAGTACTCTGGTGGCCAGAAAAGGTGCACTTGCTGTGCCGTAGGTGCTTCCAGTGAGGATCGCAAAACGATTCGCTGAAGTGGGGTGTCTCTTTCATCTAGTCGTATCTGACGAAACAGTTGCTTAATGTCGGCGATAAGCATTATGGGATGGGTTCTGGCGCGAATGATGATTGAGCGAAGATCCTCTTGGTCGATTGGTCCAACCATTAAAGCGTCATTTAGCGATGATCCTTCGGAGGTGCGACAGGATGCGTCGAAGACTACACGCACTTTGGTGGTCGTACTGTCTTTACGAATAACTGCGTGATGGGGGAGATGATAGCAAGGCGTAGGTGGCATTTCATGGTCGTGGACTTGTTGCATGTGCCCTAATCCTTCGTATTCTCGCATGAACTCTCGATATTGATCTCCTAGCACCGGGTTACGAGACAGACGATTTTCAACCAAATGGAAACGGCGGAGAGCAGAACGGCGATTGTCACCAAGGTTGGCAAGAGCGTCTTGTTTCAGCGGAAGCCGAACAATGTAGTGACCTTCCGTAGAGCGGGATACTGTCCGACGGAAATGAGCTTCACAAGCGGCTTCTTAGACGGAGTAGTTGGTCGAGTTGTTGTCTTCTTCGATGGTCCGAAACTTCTCCATTAGACGATGGAGATCTGTGACCGTTGCGACGTTGGCGGTGACGGAGGTTGACGGTCGGCAGTTGGAACTCCCTCCGGATACGATCCAACCTAGAACGGAGTTTACTAAGCTTGGCTGGGCCTCGCCGAGTTGAATCCGACCGGGCACTTTGAACAGGTCGAAGAAGATTTCCGCTCCCAATACCAATTGGGCGGGTCTCGTATCGTAAAACGACGGGTCTGCAAGCTGGATTCCGTCCGGAATTTCCCAGGAGGAAACGTCCACGGATGATGATGGTAGGTTCACAGTGACCTTTGGAAGCACCAAGAATTCTACGGCGATAGAGTATCCACTGACACGAGAGCGGATGGTTGATTGAAGCTAATGGCGGGACCGCATTGAAGACTGCCCGATACCAGCAATCGGAACGTTAATCTTGGAGCGTTTGGCTTTGATCTGTTTGGCGAGCGATTCAGTCATGAAGCAGCACTCACTGCCGGAGTCTAGGAGTGCTCTAGCGGTATGCTCGGCTCCAATTTCATCCACGAGAATTACCACTGCAGTGGCCAGTAGGACACTTTTCCGTTTCGCACCAGAAGAAGCGCAACAGACAGGTTCGGAGACGGCAGCAGCGGAGTTTCTGGGTTGCTCTTCTACGTTTGGGACAGAGGCGGCTTTCGGTGAGGACGATTCCGATGTTCTGGAGTTCACAGATACTGGAGACGCTTCTCCGGGGCAGAGTTGAGTATTGAGGCGGCTTCTGCATTTACGACAGGTGCTTAAAGAGAGGCATTCCCGAACTTGATGACCCTTCCGAAGACAGTTGCGACGCAGTTGGTGGCGCCGGACATCCTTTTCCTTGTCTTCGATATTCATCTTAGAGAAAACGGCGCACAGGTACAAGGGATGGTGGTCGGAACAGACAAGACGCTTACGATAGTTGGGCTGACTGGCCCCGTGGCTGGCTACGGAGCGAGGAACGTACTTCTTGGGAACACTTTGCGGCAGAGTTTCATTTGACTTGGAGATTGTCTGCAATACGTTGACTCTACGTTGGATGAAGGTCGTCAGATCACCGAAAGTTACGTTGCCCTTTGTCGACGAGTACTCTTCCCAGTCACGCCTGGTGGTCGGATCGAGTCTGCTACTCAGCATTCGGATTAGCAGTATATCCCAGAAGTCTGTTTTAAATTTCTCAACAAGAGAGTGCAACTCAGATGCCGATTCCCTTTTTATCGAGGAAAACTCGAAAAGTGAGTCTACGTAAGACTGTTTCAGCAAAGCGGGGTTCTTATAGTGATCTACCAGTAAGTTCCAAGCCACCTGGTAGTTGTTGGCGCTGATGTCAATGGTTTGGATCAGCTTAAGGGCATCTCCGGAGAGGGAAGATCGCAGGTAGTATTTTTTTTATATATTGGAGAGCTCGTGGGACGAGTGGACCAGAGAGACGAACAAATCGTGAAAGTTAAGCCAGCTGTCGAGATGTCTGGAGAACACGGGCAGCTTAACGTCGGGCAGTCGTACCGAAGACGAAGTTGGCGGGATTTGTGCGCTGGATTGAGTAATCAGTAGGGGATTCGTGGCAGTAGGTGTATTAACCGAAAGTAAGAAACCTTTCACATGAAAGTAGTTCGTCTCGAAGTCGGTGCGGACCTTCAAGTACTGCTCTAGGATCTCCTTGTCCAGCGATTCGAGTTCCACCTGCGTCTGGTTTACGTCCTTCCAGAGGGTCAACAAGTGCTCAAGACGCACTGAGATCTGATTGGCGTCCCATTCTTCCTGGTATTCTTCCACGAACGTTTTAATTAGATTGAACGAAATCAACAGACCCTTCAGGCGTATCTTGAGGCCCTTGATGCGTCGTTCCGTTGACATCGTGGAGAGGTAGTGAAGATGACCAGAAAGCGATGGGATCTGGAAGGCGGAAGACCACGCAGCTCAAAAGAGAAGGGATAGATTCGTTGGAAAGATAATTACCTATGAAAGGCAATTCTAATGCCTTGTATAATCAAGTGTTCCACACGGATAAACTCCTCTCGGAGCTGTCCAACAGTACTCAACGATAAATCATACTTCGCTGTTAAGCGGCAGCTATGGCATCACTGTTGCTTTTTAGAGAGCCTACACGCTATTTCTAAACAACCCAAATTTGAGTACGATGGACTCAAATTCTTCGGAAATATGGCTACACAAAAGTGACTAAAGATGGTTAGGAGTAACACGTTGACAATTAGTAAACTTCGATCGAATTCAAGTCGATGTTGACTGTTTGTCATATTACCTCTACGAACTATCTATACTCCCTTTGAGTAGCCATATTTCCGACGAATTTGAGTCCATCGTCCACGCTCAAAATACCCTCTCTTTCTTTCGTTTTAGTATCCCTTTTTTCACACGGAAAAGTTACTCAATTTTCGTAAAAAGTAGATCTAGCCAAAAATTGAGTAGATCCACTTTTTACGAAAATTCAATAACTTTTCTGTGTGAGAAAAAGGGAAAGTAATACGAAAGTACCTCATTTTCACGTTAGATCTTCGATCATGTCATGCTTAAAGATTGTACTCGAAACAAATGCAACAGACAAAATTGAACACCAAAAACTTCATTTTAAGTCAAATATTTTTGGGTTTTTGTTTAGCAACCAAATTAACAATGTTTATTCAATCGCTTTTCCTAGGCTAAATGCCTACACCTTGGACTTAACGCCATCAAATCCTGTGCAACATTTGTGCCATCTTTCTTACACACTTTCATCCACTCTTTCTTCAAATCCTTGTCGTTTTTGAAGACCTCTTTCTTCCGGAGCTTGCCTTCATAATTGCCCAGAACTTTTGTTTTGTCGAAATTCTGGCGAGTTTAGTGGATTTGCCTCCTTCGACACAAAAACAAAATCGTTGGCTCCGTATCACTCCACCCAAGTAACAATTTTGGATCCTAGAGGGTCTGAGCTGTTTAGTGGAATACCTGTAACTAGAAATTAGAAGAAAAAATAGTATTTTCCATTTAATTCCAACTACCTTTGCTTATCTTGACAGATACGCGTATTTCGCTACAATGTGCAGACTTCTTCAGTGTCTCTCGTACTAATAACTCGACTTAGTCGACCAAGTCGAGTTATTAGTACGAGACCCTGAAGAAGACTGTACATTGTAGACGAAATACGCGTATCTGTCATGATAAGCAAAGGCAGTTGGAATTAAATGGAAAATACAAGTTTTTCTTCTAATTTCTAGTAACAATTTTGGTTTTATGAGGGTTCTGAAGACCATGATAAAACTTGAATTGTTGCATGGGCATCGCCGGTTGGCACGATGCACGATGCGAAATTCGATTAAAACCGGAGGAACAGCAGCAGGCGCTTCTATAGGCATTCTTCTTTATATATTTGACCGTTGATTGTGCCACTCGTTATGTACGAGTTGCTGAATTTGCAACACCCACAGATGGCCTGCCACAACAAGTACTTCTTGGCAAATTTGCCTACTTTCTTCTTCCGGAACATCGCCAGAACATCCAGGCGAGACTTGGCGACGAAAAGCTTCAAAAGGCTTCCTGCCCCGGGATTAGGCCACCGTATTCTGTTTATCGGTTCGGTCTGCCGCTTGCCTTACATTGAAGACATGAATTCTACCCGCCTTCATTGTCTGCTGGACGAACCAGACGGAAGAATTAACCTTCTTGGCCACCTCCTGAATCGAATGGTTCGGATTGCGCTTGAAGTAATCCATCATCTTCGCTTTTTTTTTCCACTGCCAGCTTGCCGCTGAGTCGTCTGGGTCTTTTTGAACAATTTTACCGCACGGGACACGGTCGAATTGTCGATTCCCAACTGTTTCGCGATACTTTTGTGGGGCTGACCTGGATTTTGTACGAACACGCCCATACTTTTTTGTCGAAGTATTTCTTGCTTTGATACCATCTCGTCAACCATCTGTCTAGTGTCACAAAATTTGACACATTTAAAAATGACACTATGAACTCAAATCTCTTTTTTTCACAATTTCATCAAGTTTTACCCATGCAATAAAAAGTTATAAACAAAACAGAGTGTTGCATTTTTTTCGATTACACTCTTTAATCATTAATACTTTTAATAAACAATGTATTGTGTAAAGCTATGTCAGTCCTAGTTTCTAGTGCTGTATCTTTAAATATCGTATCCTCTGTTAATTCCAGTGAACACATATTCAGGTAGCAAACCATTTAAGACCTAAGAAACGTACACAGATAAAAAGAAGCACTGAATTATTTGCGTTATCTAATGCACATAAAGGTAATGCTAGATTTGGCAGAAAATAATGGGATATTTCATGTAAATTTAAGCCAGATAACGCCTAAATCAAGCCAGTTGGATGAAAGATTGCAAACAATATCGTTGTTTACGCTCCTTTGGCTTGGAATTACACGAGGAGAAATTTTACGCACTTGTTAAAATTAATTATTTTTTTCTGTGTACGCCATTGTCAAATACAAAAACTCTCTGTCTCACCGATAGCTAATGTAGAGCACCAACAAGAAAAATGAGAAAATGAACCTATAAAATCTCAAAATCAAACGCATTATCTTATTTTGCAAACGTTGTAGTCTCGATATTTGTGTTTGATTAGCTAAAACAAAATAGAGGGGCAAAATTCAATGTTAGGAAAGATGGTTTAATTTTACAATGGTGATTTACTAGCAATCATTTACTTCTTGGCTATTTTCTTGATGACATCACCAATTTGAGAGTCAAATGTTAATCTTCATTCAATAATCATGCGAAGATATCTAATGTAACGCACGCGATCAATTGTCTCATCACAGATTTCAATAGAGATGTTGTCAATTACTCGATTTAACCAAATGACCGTGAATTTAGTCTTAATAATGTTCAATATCAACTGTTTCTGCTTCAACCATCAACTTGAAGAATATAAATCTGCATTGAAATGTGAAATAGGCTCGCTAAGCCTTTAGCTGCAAATAATAACACGGTATCATCAGCAAAAAGATTATTGTGAATCAAAAATCGCAAGACTTGCCGCATGTAATTCAAGTAGAAAACAAATAAAAATGGGCCCTAATACACTCCCTTGTGGTGCACCATGGCAGTTCTTCACAGGACTCAAAACACAATCACTAAAAGCATTCCGTTGAGTTCTGTTACAGTGATAGCTTTCGAACCATCTATATGTAGAACCCGAAAATCCAAAGTGCTTGATTGTTTCTATCAACAAGGGCCGAGCAATCGTTTCAAAAGCGCATTTCAGACCCAAAAAAAAACACCGTACGTAATTCGGACGCCTTTTAATTAGAATAATATTATATCCCGATTGTTTTGGCTGAATTGTTATTTCTAAAATTCTTAATTGTTAAATCCTAACTCTAGTCGCTAAATAATGTATTCTAAACAATGCTAGATTTGGCAGAAATTAATGAGGTATTTCATATAAACTTAATCCTGATAATCCTTAATCCTGAAAATTGAATGCCTGAAAATTTTCATGACCTTTAGTTTTTAACATCCGACCTATTTTGAATTTAAAAGTGGGTTATGGAATGTCGTTTTCAATGTTCCATAGTGCATTAGTGAAAATTGCTTATAAGGCGCGTATAAGATTCATAACTTTTAAGAGTGTAGGAATGACGACATATCCTCTCAACCATTCGTACGAAAAACTTTTACCTTTGAAATACACTGCATCATAACACGTTGCTGTTACCTGTGTTTTGACAAAATACCGTCTGTTTGTTTGCACACTCACTACACAAATTAACCTACCTCCAGCGATGACCACAGGAGGCTGTTGCATTTTTCCGTCCATCTCTTTTTTCCCCCAAAAATCACTTTATAACAAGTACCAGTAAGCACCTGGGAAATAGTTTTTCGTTAAACCGTGTACAGCTTCAAATCAAAATGAATTTCTTCTGATTGCGTTTCGGCGACAATGTGGTGCGGAATACGTGCTCCATAAACTACAGTTGGCTTTATTGTGAAGCCTCTCGGCAATGTGCCGGGGACAGCTGCATGCGATATGATTATAGATATTCTGGAGTAGGCATGCATTACTCCGTGCATATATGACTCACGTATTGTACTGAGGACTCCATTGGTTCAATCGGTAAGAGGCACTGTATCGAATGGGAATCATTGTTGAGGGAGTTGAGTTCGATTCGAGAAAGCTTTACCACACAATGCCATGATGGGAAAAAGGCGTTTAGTGTTTGAGAGTACAACGTTGAGAGGAGGCGTATTGCCCCAGTTAGCATAAAATTAAATCAAAAGAAAAATAGAAAGTTCTCACTTCTGAAGATTGTTGGCGCTAGTCAAGGAATCAGGATCCTTATCATACGATTACAAAGTAAGAAAGATACTTGACAATTGTCAATATCAGACTTAGGTTGACTTTTGTAATGATAAGAGAGGCAATGAGTGGAATACGTGTGAGGCAAAATATATGCCTATAGGTATTGAAGGGAATATTTTCATATCAACAACAGCTGAAAGTTTGTTTTTGATATGAAGAGAAAATATTGATAGTTAAAGAACGAGGAAAAGGAATTGAATGGAGGTGACATCAATATACTGAAAAGGGTCCTTTCAATGGTGGCACACATCAAGCTTGGTACTATTTTTCCTACACTGAAAATGTATTTTCGTAAATTAGCCTTCACTCATATCGTAAACATGGATGAAGTAGATAAAAAAAATGTCTCGTATACAGTATGAAACATGCATATTGCTTGTCAGCTGGTGAAAAACTATCATTACACCTTTTTGTACAATGCACGAAATGAATTTCGTGAAAACCAGCCAACCGCTGCTTCCCTTCTATCGTACTCATACATGTTGGTGTTGCTGTTGGGGTTTGCGGGAATCATTCATTTATCCCAAAATAGTTATAATTTAATACTCATTAATCAAGTTTCTTCTTACGAGTCACCATGGCCTACTAAGACCAACCACGGGTTCAGTAACAACTCTTTTCAAAAATACATGTTCGAATCGCACGTTCGAAAAAAAACGTTGGACAACTCCTCGTGGTTGTTTTTTTTTTCAATTACACTTCAAGTCGATATAGTAGATCTGTCAGTCTTGCATGCAACCACCAGAGAGACGTTTTTTTTTAAATTTGGAACAAAATATACCTTACTAGAAATGAGAAGACAGATTAGTATTAGTTTTCCATTTAATTCCAACTACCTTTATTGCATATCTTGACAGATACGCGTCTTCTTCAGTGTCATGTACTAATAGTTCGACTGTTTTGAGTGCACGACACTGAAGAAGCCTGTACATTGTAGACGAAAAACGCGTATCTGTCAAGATAAGCAATAAAGGTAGTTGGAATTAAATTGAAAATACTAATCTGTCTTCTGATTTCTATTAACAGGTATTCCACTAAACTGCTTACACTTTCTAGGATTCAAATTATACTTTGTTCTTTGTATTGTTTTCGTACAACGTTTGAATGTTCTTTCAATGTCAACTAATGCTTCGTGCTTTTGACAGCTGCGCGTGTGACATTTATTGCGAAGGTAGCTTTATAAAACAATTCTGTTGCGTTGCAGAAAACAACGAATAAGTAAGTTCTACTTAAGATTTCATAATATTAACTAAAATTAATTTTCAGTTTAGCTACTCTATGCGGAATATGACGAAGGGAAAGGATAGGTATATGATTCTACTTTGTGCCACCTTTTCTTCTGATCTACTTTATAGGGATCCATCGTCGTCACGTAAACGATTTCACAGCCCTTAATGAATTGGACGAGGTATACAATAAAAACCTATCACAGCTTCTTTGGATAGGCGTGCTTTGTTTTTCCTCCAGTAAGTTAAGCACATCGAATATGTGAGAAGACGGCGGGCGGCTTGAGGTAATTGCAGAGTGGTGCCCTATTTCAGCAACCAAACAAGTTCCGTTAAATTTTTGCTATTACTAAGCCGCATTTGAATTGAAAGTTGTTATATTTAGCCGAACATGAACTAATCCTTGCATTCGCATAGCACAAACCAGGTCACACAATAGCGTAGGTGGTACAAGCTCTGAACTGTTACTAGAAAATGAGAAGAAAGATTAGCAATTTACGTTTAATTCCAACTACCTTTATTGCTTATCTTGACAGATACGCATATTTCGTCTACAATGTGCAGACTTCTTCGGTGTCGCTTAGCTTAGCTTAGCTTGACTGACTGCAAATTGCTACTCCGTGATGTTTCAGAATCAGTGAATTTGCACAATGAATCAACTGAATGGGGCTGGGAGTAACCGGCCCTTCTCAATGCACACGTTTCAATGACTCAATTTCTTTTATAATCAATGACGGCGCCGGTTACGTCCTTGCTATCAGGTGGAAAAAGGGAAGGAAAGTTAGTGTCAACTTTGCTGTTTAGGGACCGTGTTTACCTCTGCATCCCCACAAAGGTCACAGGAATGAGGGTTTTTCTATGTTAGTAGGGTAGGGCTCGATGGATCCGCATTCAACATGATAAGTGATGTGATCATATAATATAGTTCATATAATTCAGGGGACAAAAAGGATAACAATTACCTGTTTCGCTCCGCGTCCTTGAGGGCACTCACCACCTCTCAATTGTCTGAAAATCCTTTGCGAGGTCTGACTGGTTGGCGTTCTGCTTCTTTCAAGGCATCTAAATGATGCCTATCCAAACCCCCCATGCTTGCCCCATATGGCATTGTAGGAGCATCGTCTCTTTTAACCCCTCCAATCCATCCACATCGTCACTACCTTTTCGTTTTCTTCAGAATATCTACCTGCTCCGACGAATGTCTGATCAAAATTTCCTCCACCGTAGCGATTCTTGACTCAACCGGCTTGCACCTGTCTCGTCTACCACACTCAATTTTCGGCATCGCTCCAGGACTCAGGAAAATCTCTTCGGACACTCCGATTACCAGGTATCCTACAAACAGCGATATTCGGCAAACGTCTCGTCGTAAACCAGTTTCGCCAAGGACCAGTGCCATTACCGACATGGCATTATAATACTTCTCTTGGCGCTTTCGGGGCACTTCAACTTCTCTAAGAAGTGAACATAAACTGTTTCTTCACGGTTGATCAACTTTAATGTTCAATCTTTTCCCGGGTTGCACAGCTGCATACACTTTACACTACAAAACATGAGCTCCTGAATATTACAAAAAAGAAGCGTTAAAACGGCCTACTACGAATATTTACATTCGCCAAATATTATCAACCAAAACAAATTGATGATTATTCATACATCCAAGCGGTATAATTTTTTCATGTGCTCATTTGATCCCACATTCCAAAGAACAATACGTTATCGAAACAATGCATACCATGCTACGCTTGAAAGTAACTTCAGTTGGCAACAATACATTGAACACGGACCCTCGCCGCCGAACAATAGTTAACGCGCTATGCCTGATAACTAAACCAACACTCAGCTGATACGACGCATATGGTAAACTAATAATATAGGCCATAATAAAATTAACTAATAATATAGTTCATCATCATAATCAATCATGACCCACACAACAGGACCACCACATCCGCCGCACAATCATATCTCATTCTTTTCATTGGGAACTAGATATGGTGTTATGGCGAGCATGGTAAACCATTGGTGCGGGTCAAAACCAACTACCCCCTTTCTTGGTTTACTTGACCACTCACGCCACCTAACAATAGATAACTTAAACAACAGATAATGCGATCGTTCTCAAACAACAAGCAACCATCACAAACATTACTACAATAAGTTTAATAGTTGTTAGTTTGGGTTACCATCAAACTCTACAAAATAAACCAGTTCTTGGAATTCAACACCCTTGCTAGCGGCCGTAAGCCAGAACATTCGCCATGGCGGACGAAAATATGCGTGTTGGGTTGTGTCTCTAGGAGTAGACAGTAATTTTTGCTAGAACAAAGTTGTTAAGAGAAAGTAGTTTCGAAATACTACCTCCCAATGCCCTCCGCTCAATTTCAAAACTACTTCTATTCAATTTTCACCGCCTGCCGTGAGCTAACGGAACTATCAATACTTTCTCCTAACAACTCTGTTCTCTCATTTGCCCAGTGAACAAGCGAACAGAACAGTTCGTTCGGTCAGCTCTCCGTTGCTTTGGAAGCTTTTCACAAGTTGTTTCAAGCCCTCAGCTCTAATTTTTTCTGAATCGCGAGTGAAATAAAGTCTTGGTTTTCGGAAGTAGAAAACGTTGAGTGTTAAACAGTGCAACAACGCCATTTATTGCAATTAGCAATATTGCCACGATCGAAAGGCCATATTGTTCCACAACTATACGGCACGCACACCAGCAGGCCATCGTGTGAAGCGTGCAGTCGATCATCTGCTAACCACCACCGACCAGTATCACCAGTATCATTATTATCATCGTTCAGCTACACGCCTAGCCGGTACACGCGGCTACTCATCGTCGCTCGGCAGCAGCAGCAGCACATTCGTCGCCCGTCTGCAGTAGATCAGTGATACATATAAGATAAGTTTTTTTAGTAGTATATAAGATAATTTTTATTTCTTGCTCTTTTGAATTCATTATAATCGTATTGTGTGTGAGTGTGAAGAGTGACTGAGAGTGTGTGAGTGTGTGTGCTTAGGTTTAATTTGTGTATCTGTGATTGATTGTAGTTAATTACGTTAGTGGTTGAGCGCCATAAGCTCCCACAAGCGAGCCATGGATGATTTATCGGAAGATGAATCATCTATGGCGCAAAATGATGGGGTAGCTCTTAAAGTTACCCGATCGCGCTCTTATCCAGATAGTTCAGCTGGTCCTTGGGTTGTCTATTTTCGGCCCAAAACGAAACCTCTCAACATTTACCAGATTTCAAACGATCTGACGAAGCGATTCTCGGCCGTGACCGAGATAATTAAGGTGAGACACAATAAACTAAAAGTCGTTGTGTCCAACCTTAAACAAGCTAACGAAATGGCTGTCTCTCAATTTTTACACTGGAATATTTAGTGTACATCCCAGCTCGAGGTATTGAGATAGAAGGTGTGGTCTCCGAAGCGAGTTTGACCCCTGAGATCCTGTTGAAGCAGGGGGTTGGTCGATTTAAGAACCCTCTGCTTCATTCAGTCAAGATACTCGATGTGCGAAAACTAGGCACAGTATCGATCACTAAGGGTGAAAAGAAATTTACCCCCTCAGACTCGTTTCGTGTGACTTTTTCTGGTTCAGCTCTCCCTCAATACGTCGAGTTGGGAAAACTTCGACTACCTGTGCGGTTGTTTGTACCTCGGGTAATGATCTGCGAAAAGTGCAAGCAGATGGGACATACGACCTCCCATTGCAGCAATAAGGCACGCTGCTCTAATTGTGGGGAGAAGCACGAGGATGGCGCCTGTGCAGACAGCACACCAAAATGCGCTTTCTGCAAGGAAACTCCTCCACATGCTCTCTCATCATGCCCGGCGTACAAACAACGCGGGAAAAATTAGAACGCTCGCTAAAACAGCGTTCCAGGCAATCTTTCGCCGAAATGCTGAAAAAAGCCTCACCATCACCCAATGTCAATGCAAATCCCTTTGCTCCTCTGTCAGATGACGAGTCTGACTTTGATTTGGCTGAAGAGGGAACATCATTCAGCTTTCCGGAAGGTGCTTCACGGAAGCGAAGACGCGTCCGCCCACGGAAAGTTGCTGAGCCGGAGCCCAAAACCAGCTTGCCCAATTCAAGAAAAGGTGGAAAAAAGGAAAATCCTAGTCCACCTGGTTTTCGTAGTACTAACTACACCCAGGACTTTCCATCTCTCCCGGGGACTTCCAAAATCCCTGAAGCCCCAATTTTAAGAACAGAAGCCCCCTCCTCTAGTGGGCTGTTCTCATTTGATGACATTGCCGAAGGTATCTTTAAGTACCTCGAAATTTCTGACCCTCTCAAAAGCATTGTTTTGGCAATGCTTCCAACAGTGAAGACCTTTTTGAAGCAATTGACAATTAAGTGGCCCATCCTTGCAGCTATCATTTCCTTCGATGGATAATTTTCCAAATGAGGTCGGGGATTTGATCACTGTTCTACAGTGGAATTGTCGAAGTTTGATTCCTAAATTGGAATCATTCAAATTTTTAGCTCACAATACCGGTTGTGATGCATTCGCTCTTTGTGAAACATGGCTCTCTTCCGAAATCAATCTTCCGATTCATGATTTCAATATTATTCGTCTTGATCGTGAGGATTCGCGTGAGGAGGAGTACTTTTGGGGATCAAAAAGTGCTACTCCTTCTATAGAGTGAATTTTCCTCCAATTCCAGGTATTGAAGTTGTCGCATGTCAGGCTGTTATTAAAAATACAAGCCTTTGCATTGCTTCTGTGTATATTCCTCCTAGAGCCTCAATTAACCGAAAACAACTTTCAGATATTTGTTCGGTCCTTCCTGCTCCACGGTTGGTCATGGGAGATTTTAACTCTCACGGTACAGGCTGGGGAGAACTGTACGATGACAACCGGTCTTCCCTGATATATGACCTCTGCGACAACTTTAATATGACAGTTCTTAACAATGGAGAAGTAACACGTTTGGCTGGTACATCCTCAGTTGGCAGTAGATTAGACCTCACACTTTGTTCGAATTCATTATCGTTGGATTGCACATGGAATGTGATTCAAGATCCCCACGGTAGTGATCATTTGCCCATAAAAATTTCGGTTGCCACCGGGTTCAATTCGTCGAAATCTGTTAACGTCACGTATGATCTTACCCGTCACATCGATTGGACAAAGTTTAGGACAGCAGTAGATGAAGCCGTAACGACGGTAGAAAGGCTTTCACCGCTGGAAGAATATAACTTCCTCTCCAACCTGATCTTAGACAGCGCGCTTCAAGCTCAAACTCGACCAGTTCCAGGGACGTCATCTCGCAGGAAACCTCCTTCTCCATGGTGGGATCAGCAATGCACCGAGGTTTACCGTAAAAAGTCCGACGCGTTTAAAGTTTTCCGTAGACGTGGAACACCTGAGCACTTCGAAGTTTACACGGCTCTCGAACGCGAACTTAAGAGCCTCATCAAGGCCAAGAAACGCGGTTACTGGCGAACATTCGTGAACGGGCTATCGCGCGAAACGTCGATGAGTACTCTTTGGAACACGGCGCGAAGGTTGCGTAACCGAACTACGAACAACGAGAGCGAGGAGTACTCAGACCAATGGATCCTCAAATTTGCGCGAAAAGTGTGTCCAGATTCGGTGCCGGCACGGATGATTCCTCGCGAAAACACGAATTCGATAGATGAGATTAGCCAACCCTTTTCAATGGTAGAGTTCTCTCTCGCACTCCTCTCGTGTGGCAATACGGCTCCAGGGGCTGATAGGATCAAGTTCAACTTGCTTAAGAACCTCCCGGACGTCGCTAAGAGGCGCATGTTGAACTTGTTTAATCAGTTTCTCGAACTCAACATTGTACCGCATGATTGGAGGCGGGTGAGAGTTATTGCCATTCAAAAACCTGGTAAGCCCGCGTCCGACCACAACTCCTATCGACCCATCGCGATGTTATCCTGTATTCGAAAGTTGTTGGAGAAAATGATCCTCTTCCGTCTGGACAAATGGGTTGAGACGAACAACCTGCTTTCAGATACTCAATATGGTTTCCGTAGGGGTAAGGGAACGAACGACTGTCTCGCGTTGCTTTCCACAGATATTCAGTTAGCTTTTGCTAAAAAGAGCAAATGGCTTCTGTATTCTTGGACATAAAGGGGGCTTTTGATTCAGTATCTGTTGAAGTTCTTTCAGATAAACTCCACGTTTGTGGCTTTTCACCATTAATGAACAATTTTTTGTACAATTTGCTGTCAGAGAAACATATGAGCTTCTCTCATGGAACCTCTACAGCTTCACGATTTAGCTACATGGGTCTCCCCCAGGGATCATGTTTAAGCCCCCTTTTATATAATTTTTATGTCAAAGACATTGACGGTTGTCTAGGTGACAACTGCACGTTGAGACAACTTGCAGATGACGGCGTAGTGTCTGTCACGGGACCCAATGGGGTCGATCTGCAAGGACCCTTACAGGATACCTTGGACAATTTGTCTACTTGGGCTCTAGAGCTAGGTATCGAATTCTCTACGGAGAAAACTGAGTTGGTCGTTTTTTCTAGGAAGCATAACCCAGCACAACCGAAGCTTCAAATTTGGGGTAAGCCGATAACTCATTCTATGTCCTTTAAATATCTTGGGGTCTGGTTCGATTCAAAGTGCACCTGGAGATCCCATATTGAGTATGTGAAGCGAAAGTGCCAGCCAAGGATCAACTTTCTCTGCACAATTACCGGGACCTGGTGGGAGCGCATCCGCAAGATCTTCTAACGTTGTACCGGACAACGATTTTGTCGGTTATGGAATACGGTAGTTTTTGTTTTCAGTCAGCGGCTCGGTCGCACTTCATTAAACTGGAACGTATTCAGTATCGGTGTTCTTCGTATCGCGTTAGGTTGCATGCACTCGACTCACACCATGAGTCTTGAAGTGCTGGCTGGCATTTTGCCACTCTCGGATCGGTTTTCAGAATTATCTCTCCGGCTCCTCACCAGGTGTGAAGTTATGAACCCCCAGGTGATCGAAAATTTTGAGAAGCTCCTTGAGTTGAATCCTCAAACCCGCTTCATGACCTTGTACCATTTGTACATAACACAGGATGTCAGCCCTTCGCCGAACATTTCCAATCGTGTTTGCTTCTCCGATTTCGACAATTCGGTTCATGTTGATTTATCCATGAAGCAGGAGCTTCATGGAATCCCAGAGCATCATCGTCCTATGATTGCTCCGGTGATTTTTGCTGCAAAGTTTGGCCAAGTTGATTCCACTAAATCGTTCTTCACTGACGGATCTTTGATTGAGGAGTCAGCAGGCTTTGGTATATTTAATAAAATTTATAGCGCCAACCGTAAACTTCAAGCACCTTGTTCCGTGTATGTCGCTGAATTAGCGGCAATACATTTTACGCTAGAAATTGTTGCCTCACTAACACCGGATCATTTTTTCATTTTCACGGATAGTCTCAGTTCTATAGAGGCTATTCGCTCATTGAGGCCGGTAAAGCACTCCTCGTATTTTCTCATGAAAATACAGGAGCTTCTAAGTGCTTTATCTTCGCGTTATTTTATCATCACCTTTGTATGGGTCCCATCTCATTGTTCGATTCCGGGCAATGAGAAAGCGGACTCGCTTGCAAAGGTGGGCGCTATGGAAGGCGATATTTGTGATCGACAAATCGCCTTCAACGAATTTTTTCCTATTTTTCGTCAACAGTCACTCGTCAACTGGCAATATAAATGGAGTAAAGGAGATTTGGGGCGATGGCAACATTCTATCATCCCAAAGGTGTCGAAGAAATCTTGGTTCAGGGGGATGGATGTGGGTCGAGACTTCATTCGTGTCATGTCTCGCCTCATGTCCAATCATTATTCTTTGAACGCTCATTTATACCGGGTTGGGCTGAGGGACAGCAATCTCTGTGAGTGTGGACAAGGCTATCAGGACGCAGATCACGTTATTTGGTCTTGTGCTGAACATTCTGGAGTCAGATCTGAGCTTTATGATTCCCTTCGGGCTCGAGGTAGACAACCCAATGTGCCAATTCGAGATATTTTGGCTGTACGTGATTTGGAGTACATGAAACTCATTTATGTGTTTTTGACTAACATTAGCATTAGATTGTAGTTAGTTTAACCTGTATGTTTAGTATAAGTTTTTTTTTATATGTGTGTGTATGTGTGTGTTTTTTTTTCTTTTTCAAGAAATGTTCAAGTCAAAAGAAAACCATAAATTGTATAGTTATAAGTGTTGAGATAATTTAGAATTTAAATTTAATGTGTTATGTAAACCATACTTTAAATTCCCACCCTCTTTCCCATCCGTAATTTGTAATTCCTATTAACCTCGAGACGGCCGCGAGTAATCGGCTCTATCCTCCTAACTTTAGTTTTAAGATAAATGATGTATAAAAGTATGAAAATTTGGCTCTGTAAAGTTAATTCGATTGAGCCTGGACAAATAAATGATTATTTAAAAAAAAAACTCTGTTCTAGCAAAATTGCTGTCTACTCCTAGAGCCTCATGGTGATGAGAAATTATTTCTTTCTCAAAACAACATCATCAATATTATTTTGATTTTTAATTTGGCTTAGAATATTATAATTAATAATCTTGAAACTTACATTTGTAAAGAAGTTATGATAATAAGTTTAACGATTCTTGTTATTTTATCTCATATGATTGTTTTTGTTACAGTCAAATTTGTTTTTCATAGGTATTACTGAGATTATTATAACTACCTGTTTTGAATATTTTTATTTTTATTAAAATTATAGTTATAATTAAAACTATCATTATTAGAGAACCAGTAATACATAATCATCGAATAGTTAAAATAAGAAAATATCATTCTTTTCATCTTAAGAATTCTTAAAGTTACACTTATTTTTAATGTTTTTATTTTTGTAACCTTGTTTTTAATTTTTTCATTACTATTGTTATAATTTATTTTATAATAACAATCATCATATTGATAGTAAATATATAATGATTTTAATTAGCTTCATGATGATGATTTTTAGGAGTATTAGCATTATAAATATTATTAATATTATTATTTTTATTATTATCATTGTTTTTGTGTGTCATGCTTGTATTTGTTATTTAACTACAGATTGATCTAAAAGCTAAATCAATCAAAAGAAAGAGCGGAAGACTGTTCTTTCTTATGGTTATATTAGATTTCCGATACAACCAGTAGTTGTTATGCAATCGAGATTTGAAGTGAGTAAGTTGATGTACACTCAGTAGCAAAAAAAAAGCCGAGCAAAATTTTGCTTCCAAAAATCACGTTTTTCAACCTTCTGTAAATTTGTCAATTTAAATATTTTTAGCTGAAAATTTCACAACATTATACAAAATGTATAGACCTTATGTGATCAAAATTTCATGTTGATAGAATTTATGAATTTGGAGTTATCATAAAATATGTGAAAAAAGTCATTTTTGGACAAAAAAATTTCAAAAACCCGTATTTCTGTGAAAAATTTAGGTAGCATGTTAAAAATTCCTCTTTAGCTTATAAAAGTATAGAAAATAATGTGGACAAAATTTGAACTGTTTCCATAAAGTGATTTGGACTACAGCTGGCGTCAAAGTGGACGTACCAACATGAGCATTTCCCTTTTTCACCCGATACTAACCTTGCTGAAATATCGGTGCAAAAAAAAGCCGAGGTGCACCGATTTTTGCACCGATATTTCAGCAAGGTCAGCATCGGGTAAAAAAGGGAAACGCTCATGTTGGTAATTCAACTTTGACGCTAGCTGTAGTCCAAACCATTTTATGGAAACAGTTCAAATTTTGTCCACATTATTTTCTATACTTTTTTAAGCTATGGAGGAATTTTTAATATGCTACCTAAATTTTTCACAGAAATACGGGTTTTTGAAATTGGTATATCTAAAAATGACTTTTTTCACATATTTTATGATAACTTCAAATCTGTACATTCTATCAACATAAAATTTCTATACATTTTGTATAATGTTGTGAAATTTTCAGCTAAAAATATGAATAATTGACAAAGTTACAGGAGGTTGAACATGGAGTTTTTTGCTAACAAAATTTTGCTCGGCTTTTTTTTTTTGCTACTGAGTGTACGTACTATCGAGGTATACCTGTACTACCATCATTATAATAATTATTATTATAATTTTTAATATAAGTTATTAATTATAAATTCAATTATAAGGCTTCATGTGAGGATTATTATGATTATTAAGATTATTACCTGACCAGGTTTAATGAATCTTCCTGTCTTCTAAATCCGGTGTTGCTCTGAATTCTGAAGTCAGATTGAGTTCCCTCTTCGCTCACTGGTTTCGATTTTGCTTCGAGCTGTTCATCAAAAGAAATTGATTCCCGACGGCTTCTTGATGCGCAACTTCGTCTTCAGATGACATTTATTCGGGCTCCCCTGCAACAATGTTCACGTAGTTGTGATCTTGAAGCGCCGGTGAATAGTAAAGATGACGTGATTGATAGAAATCTATAATTCTGTCGCTGTATAGTGGCTAGCCTTCGAAAGGTAACAGAAATGCATTGTGATATGTAGTGAATCACTCGGTGGTTGGAACAGTAATCCGTTTATTTATAAGCAAATTGATAAAATCTAATCCAAGATGACCAGTTTCCTGGTGTTCCTGAAGCGTAAATTCTTAAAAAGTTTCCTAATGTTTTATGAGAATTCTCTAAAGCTCCCACCGTTTGATGATGGTATGCTGTAGAATTTAATTTGTTTATTTGTAAAAGTTCGCATACTTTCTTAAACAAATCGGACATAAATTCTGTCCCTCTGTCGGTCGTTATCTCGTCCGGTATACCATATACCAAAAGAACATTTTCAACAAAAGCGACAACTTCCGTTGATTTATCCTTAATTGGTGTTGCAGTTATGAATTTGGTTAATTCACACTGTGTCGTCAAAATGTATTTGTGGCCATCGTTACTAGGTAACAATGGACCTACAAGATCTAAATAAATTTTACTGAATGCACTAGTCGCCGTTGTAGTGACTATCATTGGTGTTTGTTTTGGTTTAATGTGTTTGTTTCTTTGACATGATTCGCACGATTTAATGAAATTTGTTATATCTTTTGACATACTTGTCCAAAAATATCTACTTTGAATATTTTTTAATGTCTTTTTTATACCTGAGTGTCCTGCTGTTGGCAGTATGTGAAAATCGTTCATGACTAATTTTTGTTCTTCCTTGTCTGTTATATGCTTTATATTTGTATTCAATATTCGTATTGGTGGCATGCCATTATTTAAGTTATTAGTGTATAACTCATTATAAAATTTCTTTGCATAATTATTTGTTTTTAAAACGAGCTCGTTTATTTTTTCATTATCGCATATTTTTCTCAGCATTATAGCTATCCGTCGTAACTGGATTAGTGTCTTCGCTGGTTTTATAATTAATTGTTTCTTCAAGTCACAAAATTTCACTTCAGGTAATTGTTGCTTTTCATCAAATATTATCTCAATAGCTTGACCTGTCAAAGGATGCTGGCCAGGCATTCCAATTACTGGGTCTGTATTGGTTTCTTTTTAATTTCATACTTCTTGTTGTTACAAGAACGTCTTTTTCTATTTTCTTATTTATCTCCTTTAGATCTGTACTTGTAATGCGAGATAAAGCATCTGCCAGTACATTATCTTTTCCCGGTATATAAGTAATGTTGAAATCATACTCTTCCAGTGCTAATCTAAATTTGGTTAATCTGCTTGAAGGATCTTTTATTGGAAAAAGATAAACTAATGGTCTATGGTCGGTCTCTAGATCAAACTTTCTTCCGAATAAATATGGTCTGGAAATGTCTAATGGACCAAACTACTGCCAGAAGCTCTTTTTCTATTGTTCCGTAGTTCTGTTCAGATTTATTCAGGGCTCTGGAGAGCAAATGCTACTGGTCTCCATTCTGGTTAGACAGCACTGCTCCTAAAAGCAAAACCTGATGCATCTGTTTGTAATTTGAATGTATTTTCTTTATCGAAATTAGGGTAATCCAGTATTGGTGGATTCAAGAATTTTAGTTTCAATGTCTCAAAGCATGTTGGCATTCTTCAGTCCATTCGAATGGAACTCCCTTTTAGTCAGCTTATTCAATGGAATCGATATTTTTGAAAAATCTTTTATATGTTTTCTATAATAATTGGAAAATGCTACGAAGTGCTTTACTTCGTCTGCCGTTTTTGGGGTAGGCCAGTTTTCCACACATTCTACTTTTGAAGGGTCAGGACGAATTCCTTCTGCTGAAATGAAATGTCCTAAATAAATTAGTTCTTGTTTTAGAAAATTACATTTTGAAGAGTTAAGTTTGAGATTCACTCCTCTTAGTCTTTCAAAAATTGAAATAAGATTTTTATTATGTTCATTTAGTATCTTTCCGAAGTTATTATGTCATCTAAATAAATTAGACATTTTCCATACACAGGCCAGACATCGCAACTGTCATAAGCCTTGAAAAAGTTGATGGACTTATTTTTAAACCCATCGGTAGCCTAGTCATTTGAAACTGACCTGAGGCTGTTGTAAAAGCTGTTATTGGTCGACTCTCAGAATCTATTTCACATTGATAGTATCCTTGAGAAAGGTCAAGATGTGTAAAATACTTGGCTCCTGCCAACGAGTCTATAATATCCTCTATGTTACCAAGTTCAAACCTATCATTTTGGATTGCGTTATTAACTTTTCGATAGTCTATTACTAGTCTCCATTTTTTATCATCATTACATGATTTTTTGGTACTAAAAGTACAGGGCTATTCCATTCGGACTAAGCTTCCTCTATTATATTGTTTTCTAGCATTTTATTAATTTGTTTTGCTACTTCGTCTTTTTGAGAATTTGGTAACCTGTATGGTTTTGTATAAACCGGCTGTGTTTTCTCTTTTACGGCAATTGAAGGTGTAAAAATTTTGTTACCGTCAATTTATCTCCTTCAAGGCAAAATATTATGTCCTTGTATTTTAAGCATATTTTGGAAATAATAGCTTT
>JASCZW010009224.1:0-44146 GCA_034211315.2 Aedes japonicus
GACGCAGTGGCAGCGGCTGAATAAGATGGTCAACTCGATTTTCCCGGCAAATCGCGACGTGGTTGTGGTGATGGACGACGAGACCTATCTCACCCTAGATGGCCACGACTTGCAGGGCACTTTGTATTTAACTTCCGCCACGAAGGAAGTAAGCTCCGAGATGATGTTCATTTTTCACACCAAGTTCCCCAAGAAGGTGCTGCTGTAGCTGACAATCAGCGAGAAGGGAATGTCAAAGCCGCTCTTCTTTCGCTCCGGACTGGCCGTAAACGGGGAAATTTGTAGTACGAAATGCCTGCCGGAAGTTGCGTCGTTTATCAAGAAATACCATTAGGGCGAAGACACGGTGTTCTGGCTGGATCTGGCGTCTGCCCATTACTCGAAGCGATCGCTGGAGGAGATGGAGCGGCTGAATATCGAGGTGGTACCCCAGTCGGTGAACCCGCCCAACCTTCCCCAGCTGCGTTCCTCCGAGAATTACTGGGCCAACCTGAAGCGTGAGATCTACTCCAACAATTTTGTCGCGGAAACTGAGGAGGAATTGATAAATAAAACTAAGAAAGAACTCAAAACATGCCTGCACGCATGTTTTCGAACGCCATGGCGAATGTTCCGGTTAACTGCCGGAAGGCCACTTGCAAGTGTGTAGATCATTTTTTTTGCAAGTCAGCTTAAATAACTACCTTCCATGGGAAAGTTTTCAAAAGCAGTTATCTGTCTAAAGTTTTTTTTTTCCGAAAAAAAAAAGTCCATTTCTTTTAATGCAAACGTTAACAAAGCCATAACAGCCATTGTCAACATTCATCTGTTACTTCGGTTAGATTGAATCTATTTCAGACCCATTCCAGACCCGAGTCGGCATGGTTCGGGCACATCTTGGAACAACTACCGGTACTATTCCGGCATATGTTAAAATAAAGTTCAATTAAAAATTTAATAAAATGATGGCACTGATGGACTACTTTGAAAGCGAATTGTCGTTATTGATTCCATGTTTATTGCTTTTGTTGGTAATTTACCAACTTGCACAGGATGATTTCCAAGATAATAATACAGTAGGAATGACCAGAGTATGGGGTTCGCGTTCGTTACTGGAGTATTATTATATTCCTGTAAAAGTGTATCGTATTTCATGTTAATTTTAGAATTAGTAACAATAATTATCAACTTCGTTCAATAATCGAGGATCTAACCATTTTCTACTCACTTTTAGTCCCGTTGTGCAAGGTAATCGGGCAGAAATCTACCGCACCGACAATGATCGGTAAACTCTGTTTGGCGCTACTTCTGTACTCTTCCGTAAGCTAACACTAATATAGAGAAATAGTTCAATAATTTCAATTCACTTTTTAGGTTTACATTATTACACCCCTTGCAAAAATCGCAGAAATTCAGCTAGGTTTCACTAATTTGCAGATAAAAACAAAGCGAGAACTTGCTGCATGTGTGGCCTGCTGTGCACGGTTTATCGTCTACAATCATTTGGAGCTATCAATGACGTTTGGTCAACGCTCTCGACGGAAAGGTTGTACTGTACCTGTTTCTGTTGGTATAGGATGGATCGTGAGGTGCGTGTCACAGGCGTACGTAACAGCTTTGCTGGATTTATTGCTACTTGTTTGAAATCTATGATATTTAATCTTTAAATACGATAGTATCAAACTATCATAGCCAGCTTGATAACTGGCACAATCAGCCCATCGGCGATATAAAGTCAAGCCGTGTGACTCACCAAATGTGCCGAGTGATTTATCCCCTCGCAAGGTAATTGTTTCGTTTTGTTTCCTTATTTTTCTCGAGAAGAAAAATCTGTAACCAGACTCCGGATGAACTCAGTGTGTGGGGTTGAGAGTACTAACCCTTTGACCCACTGAAAACTCTCCCGTACCTCTAGCCTTGCCTTTCGATATTACTTCGGGGATACGACAATTGTGAGTTAGGCCCCGGCCCACCTACCTAGAACGTTCGTAGTTAGATGGTCCCACTGACCTGCCGTCAGGCTTGGAGCTCTACGACGATCTGAGCATCCAAGATATCCTGGTCTGGGGTGTGGTAGTAGCTCGCCTCCGTGGTGGATCCGTTAAGCTTCCCTTAACGACTAAACGAGCTACAATGGAGGAAGTGCCATATAGTACGGGGTGCGGCAGGAAGGCGTAAGCAGTCGTGACATGAGGAATAGGGACGACCCTGGGATATCCACTACCCCCACATGTTCCAAACCCGGTCCTAGTCGTGGCTTCCTCGATCGGAGGAAGGACCATACGACGCGAGATTTGGCAGGTCCCGTAATTGGTCGGGTAGGGTGACCGCGAATGATCTGTTACGGACGTCCTGAACCCTGCTTGGATTCTAAAGCATCTGGGTTAAATCAGCGTCAGGTCAGCGAAACTAACTACTACAGACCTAGTAGTTAGACACGGTGGGTGCGTAATGCACACTAGCCCCCACCTTGAAATAATATCAAACGGTAGTTCCGGGGAGGGCTCGAGACACGGGTGGTTTTAATAAAATAAATGCACTGGTCTTGACACATTCTCTGGACAAGGTTGCTCACGGCCATCATGGTATTTCTCGCGTTATTGAAACAAGGACACGAGAAGCACACATGTTCTGAGATTTTCTCGATATTCGCGTTCACGGGATACGCGAAATATCATCCCACTTTTGGGTTGGTCAAGGTACGGACGATTACGCCTCCTCAACAGGCACCGACCCACCCATATACCTTCAGGATTGGTCGGTGGGTAGACCGACCTTTGGTGGAGTTATCCCACTCTCTTTGCCACTCGATCATTGATGCAGCTATAAAGATCTTGCTAATACCTCTCGTGCTTCATTATCCCCGCTAAGACGCAGATCGCGTTGCTTAACACTGTGACACTTGCGCTGGCCACTCTTAGGCACATTAGCCTGTACGTATTTTCGAGCTTGTCAAGGTAGCACTCAGTACTCAGGGTGTTGGCCCACGCTGGGCCGTCATACCTAAGTATGGATAGAGCAACGCTGGCCAGAAGTTTTCGTATGCTCCCTTGTACCGCTAAGCTACGCGAAACAATGCTGGATAATGCAGATATAACGAAACACGCTTTCTTGCAGGCGTGGTAGACGTGGCTGATAAGGTCAACATATAGTCGATCATAACCTCCAAGTACCGTAAGGACCACTTTGAGGTGATGTTGAAACTACCTGCACTAATTGTCGCCTTTTGGTCCGATTTCCTGTTATTGACCACTGGCTCCAGTTAACTCGTTAACTCTAACTCCACTATGGATTCTCCATAGACGACTAGATTGATGTCATCCCTGGAACCCACCATCTTCATCCAGTTAGGGACATCAGTCTCAACAGTTCGTCATTCATCGTGTTCCAGAGCCAGGATTGAACTATGTGGAACTCTTGCGGTGACTTCAACACGTTCATGACTAGCCATAGTGTTGTATATTAGTATCCGATTCTGGAAGTAGTTTCCCAAAATCCTGTACAGGTTTCCAAGAAACCGCAGACGTTGTAGCAAGTTGACGGTAGCCTTTGGCAATATTGAACACATTTCTCACGGTGACTACTGTACAGTAGCGCGTCTTGCATTGGATTGCCACCTCTTCCGTTTAGGTGACGGATATGATGACATCCACCGTTGACTTCCCTTAACGGAAGCCAAACTGATTGTTGGACAGATTGTATGTACCCTCAGTATACTTCGACAACCTGTTGAGGATTAACAATTCCAGCACATTACAGATCGCAGATGCAATCAAATAACCAAATAATTGCATTAATTATGCGTGTAGAGTTAAGTCTGTTCAAATTAAGTTCTTCGCATAAAGATTATTCATACTCGTTACGTGAACCGGAGCACATGTCTTCTCCAAAAATATCTCAGCCGAATAACACAACAGAGGTTTAGGTGGGTTACCTGCACTGTGGTTTACTTCGTGGTATTCCTTTGTAGGCCAGGCATTCCCAGAGCATGTCATATATTTAGGGAGCTCGTTGCTGAGCCTAGTGGCATTTTCCTCCACAACTTCTGCATACGTCCCTTACACTCCCGCGACATATGCCTGCTCTCTAGGCACTAGAAACATGCTTGTGGCGGCTGGTGCTAACTCAGTAGGCAAACGGCCAACTTCACCTTGAGTTTTGCCACTTCTAGAGCCGAGTCCGCGGTGGCTGCTGCCAGCCGTATCGTGGCCACTTGGATTCCAAGTGGACCCTTTTGAAACCGTATGTCTGTTGTGAATACCTCGACTTCATACTGGACCTTGATAGTCGTGGAGATTTCGCTAGGGCGTAAGCTCACGCCTTTACAACCGCTCCCAAAGCTTGTTTGGCTAGCTTTTTGTAGGCTGGGCCCTTCAGCTTCGTATCCTTTTCAAGCTCTAGGTTCAATTCACCGGTGCGGGTATGGTGGATACTTCGCACATGGGCGCCCAGATCCACGAGCTTAGCGTCACCGTGCATCGTTTTTACGACGTTGAAATACTTAGACTCACCGCCATTCCGCTTCCATGCCAGACTTCGATTCACTTTTTCTTTTGTAGATTTATTTCCTTTGTTTCGGACCTTGGTCCAGGAATTTTCTCTACCTCTTGAAGGGTCATCGCTCGTACAGCAGTTCTTCAGGAGTTCAGCAGTTTTTCTCCGCACTCAGTTTGTTCCTGGGGCCAGCTCTGACACTTGGGCCACCTTCGGCGCCTGATCCTTCCTGCACCGACGAAGTAGGCCACTTTTGCACCGGGACTACTCTGGTGCCCCGTAGGTCGTGAGGTTGGACCCTCCGACCCGACACCACATTCGCGTAGGACTTTGAGCCCGTGGCATGGTCTTGAAGGCACCGAGTGCAACTTCCCCGGTTGACGGACGTGTCCGTCTGCGTGTTTGAAGGCGACCTCTCTGGCCTACTAGCTGTACCATTTCCCTGGCAGTTTGGTTGGCTAGAAGCTTGGCTTCCAACTCCTCCTCTCGCGACGTGTCGCGCATCAATGGACTTACTAAGCTTGAACAAGTCTTTGCTGATATTGCTACGGGTTGACGTAAAGTCAATTATAGCATTCAGTTGCTCAGATACTTCGATCATCTTTGGAAGCGTGTCTCGCTTTCTCTCTATAGCTCGGATGAGCCCAGGCCCACCCATGGTCTCACCAGTTTTTCTGGAGACACCTACCTCCGAGGCCGTCGCGCTTCCTGCTTCCTGCCTTCCTACTAGGACGGGGATCTTACTAGACTTTTTCTGGCAGACGGGTTTACCTTCTCTTGCTGTTTATTTGGAGTCTGCGGGTCCATTATTTTGGATCCCCTTAAACCGCTATCCAAACCCACCGAGAGTAGTCGCCACAGTGATCCCATAGCTATCTTTGCAAGCAGGGAGGCCATGTGAGGGTTGTCATGACCTTTCTTGGGACAACTTGTTCAGAAGCCGGAGCTGCGCAAGTCAGGTAAGGGCATCTGAACCTACTCCCGCTCAGCTGACGCAGCCGGTCAGTGAAGAGTGGAACGTACTGAAGACCTGCCAGGATTTTAATGGGACGGAGATAGCCTATGCCGCTGAGACCACGCCATTTCCTATAGGTGTCACCCGACAGTACTCAGGGAGACGACATAGGTGCTACCGTATTTTCCATAATTTGTATCTTGCTGAAATCGACCCCAATACGGCATGTGGCCCCACCTCGTAGTTCGTTTAGCCGTAAGGGGAGCTTAACGTTTCCAAGGTACATCACGGGGAGACGAACTACATCACACCTCAAGGCAGTTGTTCCTTAAGCTTAAGCCTTAAGCCAAAAGGTTGAAGGAACTGGCCGAATGGTAAAGATGTAGCTGGGCAAAATGAACATTGTTAGGCGGAAGCGTTAGTAGAGGCTGGCCGTGCCTAAGCAGTAAGCAATCACCCAGAAACTCAGCGGCTGAAGGTGCTGGTGAGAAACATCCTTCTGGCGGAGAGCAAACAACGTCAGGGTAGTAATTAATGAAATGTTTTCGATGTATTTATGATAGTTTTTGAAAAAAAGCTATGTTTTAGTATGCGCACACCAAAAGGGTAGTCATGAGCTGCGTCATAAGTCTTTTCAATCCGCTTGGAATGTTAGCACCCTTCACCATCCATGTCAAAATGCTAATCCAAGATTTGTGGCGTACTGGCAACGATTGGGATCAAGCGATTCATGACGAGTGCTGCGAAAAATGGAACCGGTGGATCAGTCAACTTCCTCAAATTGAGAATGTTAAGATTCCGCGCTACTATTTCCGACGGTGCACTTCTGTCGACTACGGTACTCTACAGCTGCATGTCTTCGTCGATACCAGCAAAGATGCGTACGGTTCCGCGGCATACTTCCTTGTGTTAACGGATGGTCCATTGTGTTCGCTGGTGATGGCGAGGTCGAAGGTTGCTCCATTGAAGATGCTGTCGATTCCTCGTCTTGAGCTGCAGGCGGCAGTCATAGGATCCAGATTGATGAATTCGGTGAACGAGACTCATTCTTTGGAAGTGACTAAGCGGTTTATTTGGTCGGATTCCAGGACTTCATCCTTTGGATTCAGTCGCAGCAACGCAGATATAAGCAATTCGTAGCCTTTCGGATTGGAAAAATTCTGAGCCTCAAGAAGCACAGCGAGTGGCGGTGGATTTAAACAACGAGTAACATAGCGGATTATTTGACTAAATGGAAGAAGGGCAGCAGTCTGGATTCAAACAGCCCTTGGTATCAGGTCCGCGATTTTGTATCAACCGGAAGAAGAATGGCAGCAGGACACCGTTGAACCGAATACTCAGAAGAGTCCTAGCATGTCTTTCGTTCCATAACGTTTCCATAGCGGAGGTGGTTGTAGATGCAACCCGTTTCTCTCGTTGGAAAGTTCTTGTGCGAACAGTTGCCTGCATCTACCGGTTCAAATCCAACTGCATCAGGAAACGAGAACGCTTGAGCGAGTGGTTTCTACTCCACCTAGCGTTCAACGGCTTGTGAAGAGGTCTATACCAGCGGTGTTGGTACCTTTGAAACGAGAGAAGTATCAACGTGCCGAAGCCTATCTGTGGCGGTCTGCACAGTCCGAGTTCTACGACGAAGAAGTGAAGATCCTGTTGAAGAACCGCAAGCTCCTGTTCAACGAGTTGCACCCCTTGGAGAAGAACAGTAGTTTGTACGACGTTTGTTCGTTTTTAGACGAGGAAGATGTTCTGCGCAAGGAGGGCAGAGCTGCTTCGTTCGTGTTCGTTCCTTCCTTTTGAACTCAGATTTCCTATCATCCTGGCTCGAAAGCACTCAATCACTAGAAAGTTGCTAGAATGCTACCATCAAGAAGCAGCTCACGCAAATTTGGAGACTGCAGTCCATGAAATCCGACAACGGTTCTGGATCTCAAATCTTCGGACGGAGATGAAAGCGCGTGGCTAGCACATGCACTTGGTGCAAGGTGAACAAGTGTCAACCGAGAATCCCGAGAATGGCTCCACTTCCGTTGGCTCGAATAACTCCGAGTTTGCAGCCATTCAGCTTCACTGGCGTGGACTATTGCGGTCCATTGATCGTAACTGTTGGACGAAGATCGGAAAAGCGGTGGATTTGCCTTTTCACGTGCCTAACGACAAGGGCAATCCATCTTGAGGTCGCTCATAGTCTTTCGACCCAAGCGTGCCTGATGGCAATCAGGCGATTCGTGTGCAGAAGAGGAAAGCCGATTGAATTCTTCTCGGGCAACGGAACCAACTTCCAGGGCGCCAGCAAGCAGATAGTGCAGCAGATCGAGGCGGAATGCGAAGAAGTGCTGACAGATGCCAGAACCCGCTCCAGAAGTGCCCCACACATGGGAGGAGTTTGGGAGAGGCTGGTCCGTTCGGTGAAAGCAGCCTTGACAGTGTTCAACGATGGACGACGATTGACGGACTAAGTGCTGCTGACTACGTTGGCGGAGGCCGGAGATTTGATCAATTCTCGCTCCTAGACGTACTGTGACCTTGAATCGAATACGAACGAAGCCCTCACGCCGAATCACTTCTTGAAAGGTATCAGGATGACCGGTGGAGCGGAACTGATTCCTAATACGAACGAAGCCGAAGCTCTGCGTGATACATTCAAGCGGTCACAAGCGTTGGCAGACCAGCTGTGGAAGAGGTGGGTAACGGAGTACCTGCCCACCATCAATAAACGGTCGAAGTGGCATGCGGAGATACAACCAGTCAGTCGAGGAGACCTGGTCAACATCGCAGATCAAACGATGCGGAAAAGTTGGACACGTGGCGTGGTAGTGAAAGTCTACCCCGGAGCCGATGGAAGGATCAGGCAAGCGATTGGTGAGGACGGCGAAAGGAGAGTACAGGCGTCCTGTAACAAAGCTGGCGGTGCTAGAGGTCAAGATCGTAAATCTGGTTCCATGGAGGGACCCTCACCAGAATTACGGGAAGGAGGTATGTGCGCACCCCGTAGCACTACCGATATACCCTGCGACTGTGCTGTACCTGCGCAGACTCGAGCGACGTTGGCCCAAAACGTCAGTGAAGGACCGGGTGGAAATAAATCGACAATGAAAGAGTGTGGGTATGCGAGGCAAATCAAAATAAACAACAAATATAATAAATGAAAAGATAGTTGAGAATTCATTGTACTAAAAAGTGGAAGAATTAGGCTGTTTTTGATTTCGTTTGTGCATTAGAATTGTTTTGAGCACGTCAAAAGCGTGTCGAAAAATCAAAAATTAGTAGGAAATTAACTAGAAATTAGAAGAAGAATTAGTATCTTCCATTTAATTCCAACTACCTTTGCTTATCTTCGACAGATACGCGCATTTCGTCTACAATGTGCAGACTTCTTCAGTGTCTCGTACTAATAACTGCACATTGTGGAAATACGCGTATCTGTCGAAGATAAGCGTAGGTAGTTGGAATTAAATGGAAGATACTAATTCTTCTTCTAATTTCTAGTTACAGGTATTCCACTAAACAGCTCAAACCCTCTAGGATTCAGTAGGAAATTGATTTATTTTAGACTGTAGGCGTCTGCATCATTAAAAAACGCTGCTGTAGAATTGGTTTGTTCTGGTCCTAACATTTAATTTTTGCTGACTGTTTTACCACGCGTTTGCATTATTGAAAGTAACAGCCAACCATGCGTCCCCATCTATTTAAAGTGATTTCATTGATCCATTTAGATTTTTGAGATGGTTTTAGATGGTTTAGCTTTTTGAAAATTTTTATGAATTTTAAGACCTACAACCCCCCTCACCGCCACTCTATTTATGGTTCTATGATTAAAAATATTTTTTAAATTTATATGACACATGTGTTATGGCCAATACAAAAGAAGGTAGGCTGTGCTTTTGAGCGGAGAAGACGCTTTTTTCCCGTCATAGTTAAAATTACGGGAAAACTGAAAAATAACCGCGTTTTCGATCGAAGTTCACATTAAAAATATGCAAAAGTGCTCCCCACCGGATTTCGCTCACTGGTGTTGAACAAATCTAAGCATTTCCGATCCCTCTATCATGCGTGAATTGATTAGGCGGATTCGAAAAAAGATGACGCTTAGGATCACGATTCTCGGTGGCAGTGAACTGAAGTGCAATTTTTACGCTAAAAAATTGCAAAAAATTGGTTAAAAAATTGAAAATATAAAGTTACGGTCGTTCGGAGTCGGTTGGAGATATTTTTCGGTCCCATCGCAACGTAATAGCAGGGGAAAAAGTGAATTGTCAAAGGTGTCCATTCTTGGCAGCTATGGCTGCTGCTGCTTGCATCGAAACTGAGCTGGAGATTGCTACGTTTGAGGAAAAATATTGATGACGGAAAAGCTGAGCAGAAATAAAGTGCAAATATTTAGAACTAGATTTTAGAGGAAAGTACCAAAACCATGCCAAAGTGAATTTTGATTCAGTGTGCAGACTTAGTTTGTGAATTAATCAGTGCAAGAAGAGTGTTTTGAAAGCAGATATCATGTTACTACCGGAGTACGACACGAATGCACACGAATGTGTAAAGTGTCGTAAATAAACAAACAATCATACAAACACTACCGGAAGATTTTCGACACGTTGGCGACGACCGGCTTGATGTGGACGAGTGACGACTGCAGCAGCTGCGTGTCCAGCAGGACTTGGACAAGATCTAGGACATCGAGGAGAGCTGATTTGCAAAGCGACAAATAATTTATTTCTACCAAATTTTGAAGACCATATCTAATATCCCCACTCCCTCTCTTCCCCTTCCAAACCGACAACATGGTTTAAAAATTGTGACGTTTAAAAAACCTAAGCGGGCTTCCCAGATCACTTTTCTTTTGAAAATCAGCGGTCTTTCCAACGCGCTATAAAATATCTTTTCATTGGGACTTTAATGCTCACCATATCTTTTTTTTTTTTCAAAGACATCATTTTTTCACATTTTTGTGAAAATTTATCATCTTAATGTAATCAACGGTACAGTCGTGTCTTGTACAGAACCCATCTGGTTTTTTTTACTCCAGCTTTTCAGAATCTACCAAAAATCCTGGATCGCACTTAAGTACGAGTGAATCTCCAAGGTTCCTTCCCAACCCCAGGTCGTTCGCCTGCACAAAACTGAAATGAATCAATTTCCAGCCAATAAAACTTTTATTGATTGCACCGGCCGGTCGTTTCTTGGCCCCTGGAATCGCACTTGTTTTCTCGCTTGGCACAACTATCCCTTGGGGACAGTGGCTCGTTCAACTAGAAGAATAATACCCCCGCACCACCGCTGCTGGCTCTGCGAAAGTGGAGCTGCAAAAACAAACCCCGAAGGCGGTCGCAGTTCGGTAGTTAAAGATAAGACGCCAAAAAGGACGACGAGAGGGATCGAAAAACATTTATGAGAGATTGCCACACGATTTCCGGTGCTCGGAATTGATTGTCCAGAAGCCAGTAGCTCTACGATGGGGCAGACATGTTTATCGCTGTGGCCCTCCCCTGAAGCCCGAAAGTCACATAATTCAACCGGTTTTACGAGAGGAATCGATTCTCTCAGTTTGGAGTTGTTTTAAGAGGGTTTTCTTCTGCTTACGTTGTGGCCGTTTCCAAGCAACATCGTAAGCATTAATTAATTTCAAACAAATCAACGATCCACATGATTGGTTTTGTTAGGTTATGTTCGGTTGTTTTACATCCGAGAAGATTTGCTGATACAACCCACTTGGCAAACTAGTAGGGTGTGTTGTTGGTCCTATGCAAACATTTGCTTCTTGAAAGTGTTGTTAGCTCGAGATTAACCAAATGAGGCCACTTTGCATTCTAAGATAAGCAACGGAGCTTTCAAGAGAACGAGTTATTTCCGTTTATTCTCACCGGAGTAACCGCACCGGTTCACAGATTTCCGCAGAAATGGACTATCACATTACTTCGCCAACCGCATGCGAACCATTAGATAAATTGCGTTCATTTTTCCACCCACTCCCACACCGACCCAAATGTGGCATTCCATTATTTCTATAAATGTCAGAAATTCAATCTCTCCGAAGGCATCCGCCCCAGACGCAATGTGATCCATCAATACACTGACGATAATTTCTTGATTGATTTATTCCCAGGAAACAATACTGTCGCAGCAGGCTCTGGTTTTCCCCGTTCTCCAAAAACAAAGGGAGCCTCAAGTCATTGTTTTTATTATTATCACCGAGCAGCAGGCTGGGGAGGAAGCCACTCGACACTGATTCAATTAGTCCGCCCTCAACCTCCGCAGTCGGGAAATCTCCCGGGACGTTAAAAAGGTATCCAATGTCGGAAAAAGAGCTCCGGGGAGGGCAACCCCGAAACAAACAACGGAGAGATGAATCATTGCCGCCGGTCGCCGTCGTCGGCCGTCATCGTGATGAAACGGTTCATTGGGTTTTCCCGAGTCGGAAAGGGGGGTGAAGAGTGTCGACTGAGTCAACTTCTGGGTAACGATGACTGTCATAAATTGGGATCTTCCATGGTAAGTCAGTCCCTTAAGAAATGGTTAATGTTTTGACGGTTTAAGCGTTTGGAAGAACTCTGTGGTGGTGGATATCCGTGGAAGGTCTTTTTTAAAAGGGGGTGTTGAGTAAACTTTGAGGGACGGATTAGATTTTTGGCAAGGTTCCTGATCTGCTGGCGGAAATTGATTGAATTTAGTCAGCCTGTCTTTTCCATGAATTAGCTGATAGTTTCTTTCACTCTCTGGTGTAGACTTCATGTGTTCAAAAATGGAAGGGCAACTTCGCCGATGGTCTACTTTTGGTGTAAACCTTTACCATAAGGGCATCTTCAGAGGTGGTCTATTTTTAGATCAACTTTATACTTGTGTTGTATTTCTTGTGGTTTAACCCACCAACACCTGTCATCCTGTGAATCATTCAACATCAGAAATCAGAAGTTTTTTTTCAGAGATCGCAGGTTTTTCTCAAACATTTTTGATTTTTTTTTTAGAAAGGGAGGCTGTTATACAAATGAAACTGAAATAAAGTAGGTGAGGGGAGCTCCCATACAAATCAAACACAAATTTCTGCATAAATTGAGAACTAATCAAGTAAAAGGAACCAAATTGAACAGGTAGAGGTTTTTGAAGGCAAGAAGTGGTTCTGTGTGGTGGTTCTGAACCCCCCCCATCCCTAAAGGGAAAGCTCTACAAAAGGAACGAGAAGTTTCTGCTATAATCCAAAAGCCAATCAAGCAAATGAAACCAAATTTGGCATGTGGGGTTTTCTGAGGCAAAAATGTTTCTGATGGTGGTTTGAGACTCCTCCAATCTTGCAAAGGGGGGCCTCTCATACAAAATGAAACTGAAATTTGTGCATAACTCGAGAACGAATCAAGTAAATGGAACCAAATTTTGCAGGTAGAGGTTTTTGAAGGTCAAATAAATGTTTTATAGTGGTTGAGACAGCTCAGCCTTCTGAAAGGGGCTTCCACCAAAATATCAGCATAACTCTAGAATTAATCAAGCAAATGGAACCGGATTGCGCAGTGTGGAGCGTTTAAAGGCAATAAATGTTTCTAAGGTGCCCTGAAACCCTTGCCTTCCTGAAAGGCTGGCTCCCATACAAATGAAACACAAAGACTTGCATAACTTGAGAACTAATTAAGCACCTGGAACCAAATTTGGCAGGTGGAGGTTTTTGAAGGAGAAAAATATTTCTATGGTGGTTTTTGACCCCTCCGCCAGAGTAGCAAAAAATCAAATTCATATTAATGACGCAACACGAACTGAATCGAAAACAAATTCATTGTCAATCTCTCCACAGCTTCAACGTACTGAACAGCTATTTCGGTAATGATGTTTGCTTTCTCTTCTTGTGCACATTGCCATTCCACCCAATCGTTCCACACTCATTCGTTTTTCGATTCAATGACAATGAACAAGGAAGAAATTCAAGTTCATCTCGTCATATCACAGGGAGTCAAAAGTTCATTCATTTCACTGTATATTTACGGAATGAATGTTTAAAACGTATACAAAGCGGCACTCTAACAAAAAATGTTTGGTTAAAAAAAAAGTTGATTTATATTGGTATAATCACATTATTTAAAAAAAAACTGCGAAAAATCTACCGTCATCCTCATAGAATAAGTATAACTCAGTCAATGTGTTGTCTCTTTTTCTCTTTCATTGTTTTAATTGATGCCAAATTTGATGTCTCAGCTGTTAAACATTGCAACAGCAGGAGAACGAAAGAGAGGCTATATTCACTGATGCACATCAACACGCTCTGATAATACTCACAAAATGTTGGTACGATCTACCCACATTCGTAAAAAATGGGTAAACATAGTTTGGGGTGACAAAATGACGAAAGAACAATATCGGCATAAATCCGATAGCTGTTTTTAATTTTAATTTGTCATTCCATCTCGGTTTAATTATTTTGGGTAGGTTTAGTTTTGACGAATCTTGGATATCCTACCCAAATTTGGTAGTTTTGCAATATCGTGAACAGTCTTGTTGACCTATGGGATTATTGCGAAAGTAAATAAAATCAAAACCAAAACAAACCAGATTCTTCCGCGGGTAGAGTATTTTTCGCAAAAATATTGCTCCCTGATCAAACCGTTTCGAAATCAGATTTATTTTCACGCAAGATGACTTACGGGAAGTAATACGAAGGTAAATATTCATAATTTAGTAATGATACTTTGTTTGTTACTTTCAAAGCAGGTAACGTTGTGGCTGCAATTTACAGTGAGACGACTGTGCACGTTCGGGCGTATTGCGGATATTGTCATCAATAATTTCTTTCTCTGGATCACACGGAGTACCATGAACGAGTTAAATTGATGGAGCTTGTAGTTTCGTTATAGGTGTTAGATATAAGCATTCAATATAAAGTTTAAAAAACATATATTTTCAGGTAAAAACAGTGATGAAATAAAACCAAAAGTGACCAATCAAACTGCCGCCGATTTGTGTTCACCTAAAATTTCAGCATATTCCTTCCAGTTGTAAACTGAGTTAACAGTTTTCTGGAATAAATCTTTGTTTAATTTAATCATCAAGATGTTCGCCAAAGTTTCTTCTGCTAATCCTGTTCGTAAGTTGGATAAAACCAGCGCAAGGGCGCTAAATGACCTTTCAACTGAAACTTGATTTGAGGGTGTGGACAACACAATCATAGCCACTGCGTGCAGTTCGGGATGCGTGGTTTTACGGCGTAGCCAATGGCTCCAGACATTGTAGTTATGATTTTGACGTGGCTCCAAGTCGAGAGCTTTAACTTGCTGTAGGAAAGTATTTGTGTTCTCATGATTGTTGGTTTCCACTGAACACCCGAACATTTGTGTGAGGTATTGGTCGAATTCGTCGGTAGATCCCGTCAGCGATTCATTGTTCATGTTGATGGATGTTGGTTCAAGTTGACAAATCCGATCCCAAGTTTCAGTTATGTATCTCTAGGATTCAAATAACATTTTAGATACCAAGCAAATAATGTGTTCGTATGAAAGTGTGTTTTTACCTGTATTTCTTCCTTTTTCATCTCCCGAGAATAATTTTGAACCGTGGTAGTTGAATCTGGGATCCAGAAACAATCCCATTTTAAATGCTCTTGAAAGACGCAAGGCATCCAATCTAGTCCTCAACGATCGGATTAAAGCAGGAACGAATGGATTTTTCAGTTACCTTCTGTACTTCGCTTGTGGCCAACAGCCAAGCCATGTAGAAGTCAGGTAGGGATACATGTGACTCCTGCATTTTTTGGTACAGATATACAACGGTTTGAACGCAGCATAGTATTGATCCACGAATATCCATAGGCTAGAAAGATCTGCGAAATTCAAAAAGTAATACATGTAAGAGAATGAGTAATATTTAGGAAAACTTGCTCATACATACCAAGCTCAGGAAATTGATTGGCAAGCTTAGTGAAGAATTCTTTTTGAGTTTTAAATGATTCGACCATTTTGAAAATGCCACCCCACCTTGTTTGGCTCCAAACGGGGGGATACGACGCAGAGTGGAACTCAAAGAAAGTGCTGTATTTGATTTGTTTACATTTTTTGGCCACATCAGTAAGGCTCTTGATGGATTCATCAGATCTGTTAACAACGTCCAAGATCGCAAGTTGAAGAGTGTGTACTGCACATCTCACAAGATTGAGCCTTTCCTGAAACTCGTCACATAGCTCTTCACTCACATCACGCTCTGTTTCTTCTGCTAACTGATCTTCCTCGTCGTCATTTTCATCGGATTTCTCAAAAAGGATCATCTCCAATTCGTGTTTTAATTTTTTTAACTGTTGCCACCATATTGGCACCATTGTCACAGGTAACTGAAAAAATGTGCTCAGCTGACAATCCATATTCAGCCAACGTATCCAAAATTTCCGCCTTCAAGAAAGCTGCCGTCTGACTTTCTCTTACTTGAATCATTCCTGGAAAGAATGTAATGGAAATAAAAATCATATATGTACACTGTACACACTGTACACAAATAAGTTAACAATACTCTATGAGGGAGCAAAAGATGTCGTCGCGGGGGGGAACGGAGTGTTTGTGGGGTGTTTGTGTGTACTTTTTTTTACAAGGCGAGGCCAATTCTTATGGACGAATCAACACAGTGGCCTGCACTTAGTCCAGTGCATTGTGTTGGAATGTGGTCAGGGTCTTTCGACTTCTGATCTGAGGGATTCTGATTTTGCATTTTGACCGTAGCACTTCGAGACTTGCTGAAGCTGGCTTGCTGCTGTCGATTTCTCCGATGCTATTGCTCGCCATTAAAGTCATGTTTGGTACATGTTAGTGAAATAAAAGGTATAAAGGCAGAGAATCCACTTACCGAGCGTACGAATAACCACTTTGTCACCGACAGCATACTGTACATTTATTCCCAAAATGTGACGGTGGTGCCGAGCCGCGGAGTCTATTTTTAAGCACATTAACTTTCCGCGCATTTCTTCCTTGATTATTTCTTTCAATCGCATTGCAATTTTGGAATGATGGTTCTTTATTGTAGCTCGATTCAATGTGCATCCAAGAGTTGTTGTGATCGGGCCTAGAAGATCATTAAATCCCTCCCATTCAAAACACGATATGGGGAGCTGATGATAGGTTGTTAGCTTCACCGTTGATTCAATAAGCAACTGCTGGTCGATTGGAATAGAATGTTTCGGAATGGTTCTTGGCTTCTTTGCCGTTGGATCGAAGTCCTTCAACAGGCCATTTGCGTTCGCCAGCGCGTCGTGTCGAAGGCGGAAATGACGGATGAAATTTCCTACGTCGAACCTGACTTGAACGTAGTTGCAGTTGCCTTCGGGATCGATGTTGCAGAAAGCTTTTGCTCCATCCCTTGTGATAAACGTGGACGCTATATCTATGAGCGTTCGTTTACGTTTCTTGCTGTTTTCTCCACTTGTCGAAGCCATTGTAAGGTGATGATGAATCAGAGTAAGGATGCGCGAGATGTTATTATTAATTAATCAAACACGGACCCAAAGAAACTGCACTTTCGAAACGGATGAAAAAAATCAATGAGCCCAAATGACTGTGAGTTTTTTTTATATTCGTATTCACTGATTGCAAGATGAACTGATTATTCAGTTTAGAGAATGAGTATAAGAGAGAACTAAAACTGACAATCTTGAATAAACAGCAAAAATTCACGCATACTGAATGAAAACAATAACAACAACGCAAATCAAGATATGAATTTTCGAAGATACGTCAACTCGCAGTGACGTTCATCATGCGACAAGGAAATGAATACCAATGATCATTTGTGCACTGAAATGTATTTCGAAGTGATTTTCAAAATAGAAATTCAACTATTTTCAACTCTGCCCTCCGCCCTCTGGAATTGAAGAGTCCCATACAAATGATGGGAATTTTTTTGCATAACTCGAGAACCTTGGAGGCAAGAAATTTTTTATAGGCAGTTGAAGACCCCTTCCCTCTTGAACGGAGAGGGGGTTTAGATAAATGCAATACAAATTTCTGCATAACTCGAGAACGAATCAAGCAAATGAACCGAATTTGGCGTATGGAGCTTTATAGAGGCAGGATTTCTGTATAAATGAAGTTCTGTCTGTCTGTCTGACTGACCCTCATATACTCGAAAAGTTCAGAACTGGTCGGCGTAAAAATTTTATGCAGGGGTTTTTAAGGCTGGGGAAGGTTCTATTGTTTGTTTGAGACCCCATGATATAATGAATCACGTGATGAGAGTATGCGGCTAGGTTATCTCTAAATACGTTGTCTTATCTGTAGGGGGCTCCTACAATTGATGAGATTCAGCTCATTCGGTAACCATATTTCATCGACGAATGCTTTCAACGGGACTGATTCGAATGACTTCAACGAAAATTTCTAATCTCACCTCAGGACCTTTTCATTCGTACAAACCAAATTCCTCATACAAATGAAGCACAAATGCATAGCTTGAGAACTAATCAAGCAAATTTGGGAGATTTGGGGGGCAAGAAATTTTTCTACAGTGGTTCGAAACCCCTTCTCTCTTTTGTAGGGGGGGGGTATCTCAATAAAATGAATCACTAATTTAAACCAAACATTATAATTATTCATACGGTTATGAAAATTTGTATGCAGAAGTTTTTGGGGCCAAAACGGTTCTTATGATGGCTTGAGACTCCTTCTTTATCTGAAAAGGGGAGGGAGGGGGCTCCAATACAAATCCAAATCAAACACAAATTTCTGCATAATTCGAGAACTAATCGTGCAAATGTAACCAAATTTGAGACCCCTCTCCTCTTTGAATGGAGCTCTCATAAAAATGGAACAGATATTTCAACCAAACATGAGAATTATCCAGGCAACTAAAACACAATAAGCAGCATGTTCTGAGAGAAGTTTGAACCCCTTTGTAGTCAAGAAAGAAGGATGCTTGAGCTACTCTCAGTTCCACATTACGCACTTGAAGTTACTCTAACGTTATGCAAGAGAAAATTACGTTCAAATTCATACAATACAGCGTAGTTTGAAGATTAATGTTTTGTCTATGAAATGCTTCTACACAAAAAGAAAAACCATGGTAGAAACTAACGATCCGAGGGTTGAATTAAATACACACACACACCTATGTTTTATTTTTCAGAATTTACACACATTAGCAAACATTTAAAATAAAACCATAAAAGCACCAGTTCTAGTAAATTTCCATTCCTTTAGATGCAAGCGTAGCAAGACTCGCACTGGGTTCAGCTAGTACTTAATAAAATTTCCAAACATTCAAATTTGCTGCAAGAATAGATCAAAACATATACCATATTTAAAATGATGCAAAATAGATCCAGTATAAAGCAAAATTTACAATTTACAAAATTAATGGTCTGAAAAATAAATCCAATCCACGATTTGGATCACCGTTGAAGATGCCCTAATAGATCATTTCTACGGAATGTGTTAACTTCAATTTTTTGACAGTTTAGGGAGCTTGTTTACAAAGTGTTAGGATTCGCACCGCTCGAACGAATGTTTTTATTGTCTGTTTCCAGATTTTTAACGATTCAGGCATTGATGTAAAAATAAGGACTGGGGTCTGTTTTCTGGCTATTTAACTTCAATCGTAATAATTTTAGTGCACACAATCTCAAACCGATCCTACCAAAAAAATCTAAATCCACGTTAACAAGATCCCTGAACTATCAAAACTGCATTGATGACGCCATCGTGCAATTATCTATTGAACTATAGACACTGTAAATGTGAGGATAAACAAGCCAGCATATGGAGCCAAACGAACTTTCAAAGAGTGCAGCCAAAGGTAAATACCTAATTTAGCTATGACAGAGTGAAGGGGATACAACTCAACCATTTTTGTTCATGAATAGACCATGCAACAACATATCACACCATACCAGGTGATTTCAGGTAGCCATCTAGAAAAATGGTATGATGAAGCTGATTTAAAATTTGGCTCACTTGAGGCTGGTACGCTTCTCTGTAGGGAAAGAAAAAACGCATGTAAAAGGGTAGGCCGGGATAAGCAACAGAAACCACCTCTAAAACACTGGAGTCTCTCTCATGGATAAGTTCATATATTTTAAACATTTTTTTTTTTTCATTTGTTTCTGTTCAATCTAACACCAATTAGCTGGCAATGGATATATTAAGGAAATTTGTTTGCAACCGTTTTTGAAATGACAATTAAAAGCAACTTGAATCCCGGAATTAAAATCGAATTCTGTTATATATTTATAATCGGATAGATCTCACCACAGGCAGCAGGGACTGCGGAGAAGTCCCCAGGGGCCAAACGAGCCCCCCACCCCTCTCTGTGGGTTCACCATTTCGCCTGACCGGGCCCTACTCCCTGTTTACCGGTTTCCAGACAGCTCTAAAGGAGTTTTTCTAAGACTTGGCAAGCATTCAATGAAGGCCCTGTTGAATTCCTACAAAAATAAAAACTATAAGTCCGCAAGCCCATATTCGCACAAGTGATCCATACCACTTTCAAAGTTATCTATCCCAACACTTGGACCTTCAGCTGGCGCATCAGGATCGATGCCAGATGCAAAATTCTGATCCATGTACGTTCCAAAACCACCACCCTAGTCCGTGGATGTAGGCTCAGTTGACTCAGTCCTGACTTGCACTGGTCTGGCTCTAAACTCGGTACTCCATAAGGGACTGGGTCAACCCTAGCATCCGCGTCACTGCACAGTGGTCCAGAATGCGAATTTAGCTGGAAAGATACATTTTCAGCCTAAGTTTGAAGTTTTGGATCAAAGTTGTATTCCACAAAATTGCTTCTAATGACAAGGCGCTTCTTTTGTGTGGATGAAAACTAGGGTGGTCCTTATGTTCAGAGAAATCGAAAATCTAACTTTTTTATTTGTAGAAATAAAGGCATACATTATTCATGAAGGTTGTAGAATAAATAGTTGATATGACCAAATTTGAGCATTTTTCCAGGTGTCCCTTTAGAAAAACACTGTTTTTTGTTCTAACTTTTTATTTCAAATTGTTCTAGGTAGCGTAACAAGTTCAAAGTAGCGTAACTAACTGAAAACTGTTGAGCTACTATGATCAAATAGCAAAAGAATCCTATAACGAAATTACTCATCACCAATATCGAAAGTAAAAACTTCCTTCAGGACAGTTTTCCTTAGATAATTTAGGGTGTGCCTAAAGAAAAAAACAAAGTTTTTCGCTCCAACTTTTTCATTTAAATTTTTTCAAAAACGTTGCCTTCGGATGTTTTTATTACTTAAAACGATAGACGTGTGAATCTTGCCAATGTCTCTTACCGTGAGCGAGTAGTTAACGATTTTCTTTAAAAAAAAATACGCCCTTTTCTTATGTGTTTTACTCAGTTTAAAAAAAATAACCTATCTCCGTTTTTAAAACATGTTATTCAATAATAAAAATCCTGTCAAATGCTGTTGCGAAATATTTTTTTGATCTGCCCCAACTAGAAAAACGAACCATAATAACTTTTGTTTGACAAACGATAGAGACAATTTCAGCTTACCAACTTTTATTGTTCTAGAATCACTGGGAAGAAAGCTATGCTGAAAAATATTAAATAAAAAAGTTACAGCACAATAATTGATTTTTATAGGGACACCCTAAGCTACGTAGGAATTCGGTCAAAAGCTAAAGAACAAAAATTACAGTAAAAATTGCTTGAAACTATTTATTTTACAACTTTCATAAATAATGTATGCCTTTATTTCTGCAAATAAAAAAGTTAAATTTGCGATTTTTCTGCAAATAAGAACCACCCTAGTTTTCATCCACACCAAAAGAAGCGCCTAATAACAAGGCATGATGGGTGATTTTGAAATGTCTGTTCGCCTGAGAAAAAGAATATTTGGTATGCAGGTGGCGACCATAAAACTGCCCGTAGACGTAGCCAATAAGGCACTGGAAATCTGCAAAATCAGAGTCGATTGGCCTGTGTATAAAGTGTGGTGATAAGGTGGTAAAGATGACCACAAAACGCTTGGCTGTACGAAATCAACAAAAAGCCTGATCTGTGAACAAAACAACCGAGGCAGGAGGTCTGAGTTGTCTCAATCATCGGCTATATGGACAGTGGGTGGATACGTAATTCAAGAAGTAGTGCACTGTACGGAGGAAGTCTTAGTGATAGCCAAAATCAACGGGGTCTACATCTGTAGCTGCTACGCACCTAAACGATGGACGATAGAGCAGTTTAACCAAATGCTGGACAAGCTAAGACAAGAGCTCATCGTTCGAAGACCGGTCGTCATTGCTGATCCCCTTAATGCATGGACGGTGGGATGGGGCAGTCGTTACATGACCATGATAGGGCGTAGACTAAAAGAAGCTCTGGCAAATCTGCACGCAGACCTTGCCACGAATGTACTACCAGCACATATCGTGTGTATGGCCGGAAGATAATCGTTACTGCGTCGTGGAAACCTTGGACGTAAAGAATGCCTTCAACAGCGCAAGTGTGAGGGATGTAAGAACATTTCTAACTCCACGACTCCAGTGGCGTAGTCCAATGTATGCTACGAACGCAAAGGTAGCGCCGCTGGAGCCAATGGCTATACCGAAGCTGAAACTGCAAAAATGTCTGCTGGGAACAAGAATGATGAAGTTCGTGGAAGCTAACCTGTGCTAACCAGCTAAAAGCTGTTACTGCCAGAAGATGAATTCTTTGGACGGACAGCTTGGTCGTGCTTTCCTGAATTCTTGCCGTCCAATCGTAGTCAACCGGGTCGGAGAGATCCTGGAGACAACGAATGCTGATGAGTGAAGATGAGTGACGTCGGAGTCCAATGGCGGAAGCAGCTGCAGCGAAGCATGGATTATGCGCTACGTTTTACCAGCGGCTGGATAAAGACTGGACTCGAAAAAAATGAGACACACAAAAATGATCACCAAAAATTCATTCTAAATCATATACTTCTCAAATTTGCAGGGATTAAATAACTATATACTAGCTATGTTTTGGCATAATTTATTAATTGAATTTCCTCCCCAAGCTGAATGCTCGTACATTTCTCTTAACACTGCTCATGAGATGTTGCACGAGACTTTGTCCATCTTCCGTACACAATTTCTCCCAGTTTTTCTTCAAAGCTTCATCGGTTTTGAGTGTTTTTCCGCTTTTCTTAACCTTCTTCTTCATTATCGTCCAAAACGTTTCGATCGGACGAAGTTCTGGTGTATTTGGCGGGTTCGCCTCCTTCGGGACCACATTAACGCCCTTCGCTGCGTACCAATCCATTATAGGCTTGGCGCAATGGCACGAAGCGAGATCCGGCCAGAACAGCGTGGGACCACGGTGAAAGCAGAGGAAGGGCAGCAAACACTTCTGCAAGCATTCCTCTCAATAAATCTGCCCCTTTATGCTGTACCGTCCGCACTCGCAGATCGCCTGCCACAACAGGTACTTCTCAGAGAATTTGTCCATCTTTCTCTTCCGGAACTTTTCTAGAACCTCCATGCGGGACGTACCGACAAAAAACTTGAGGCCGGGGATTTGTTTGGTGTCTGCCTTGATATATGTTTCGTCGTCTATGACGAGACAGCCTGGCTTGACCAGGCACTCACGGTAGAGCTTCCGCGCACGCAATTTGGCCACCGTGTATTGCTTGTCAGTCCGGTTTGGCGCCTTCCTGACCTTAAAAATACGTAGCCCAGCCCGCTTCATGATCTGCTAGACGAGCCACTTCGACGAATTGACCTATTTGGTGGAAAGGTTCGGGATATTCTTGAAGAACTGCCTTCTCTTCCGCGCCTTCTCTGGGTATTCCGTTTTCGTTTTCGGCCGCTTCCAGCGCACCACTCGATGGTCTTCGTCTCCTGGAACATCTTCACATCGCGGGACACGGTGGAATGGTGGCCATTCCAAGCCTTTTGCCGATCCATCTGTGCGACTGACCAGGATTATCGATCACCGTGCCCAAGATTTGCTGGCGTAGCTCTTCTTGTTTTGAATGCATCTTGAATACTACTTGACAGATCGCAATAAAATTGTGTACAAATAAACATAACACTAACAGAACATGTACTACCCAAAATTTCATTAATTTTTACTCACGCGATAAAAAGTTACACCCAAAACAAAGTGTCGCATCTTTCCGAGTCCAATCTTTAGTCATGAAGAAAATGATATATTTTTTGGCTCAGGAAGTACTTCAAAAATTCTGTCAAAATAACACAGCGAATCAAAACAACAACAAAGATACTAGTACCGAAAGGTACCGCAAAGCGCAAAAATTATTGCGAGGTGCAGACTGCAAGGTGTACTTCGAAAGTAGGGGCTCTACAACAGTGAACCAATTTCAAATCGCTAGTTTTATATTGATTGCTGGTTTTAGTTTCAATGCGAGAAATAAGTAAGAGCAACGCAACGGCCGATTAACCCAAAAGGAGCTGAATGCTGTAGAAATTTAACTCCTGACACAAGTTCAAATAACGGTGGAGGTGACGATGTTGAAGCACCATCAAGGACTACCGGAAGACAAGCTGCAGGGAATCGAGAGGACAGGGATTGATGCGACAGAACTATCGATTCACAGCAGCGAAACATTTCCATCGCGGCGTGCGCTTCCTGTGGCCTGTACCATCACGTGAACTTCGTGGTGAACGAAGTCCGTCAACTGTTCACTATACCACATACTTTCAGTGGTCAAGAAGATTGGACGAAACTGTCAATACTACAAGGTGCGCAAGGAGTACTGCACTTACAACTGTTCCTCCAATGGCACCACTGACACCAATATCGCTAGTCGTGTACGTAAGTCCATTCAATTGCGTCAGAGTGGACTGTTTCCGTTCAAAACTGGTCTAGTAGGGACGCTCGAATGCAAAATGGTAGATTGCGCTTTTCAAACAGTACGTGCTGTTCACCTTGAAGTGGCGTACAGTTTATCAGCTGTGTCATGTATATCCTGCAATTGAAGATTCGTCTGTCGTCGAGGATCACCGGTGGAATTCTTCAGCGATAACGCTACGAACTTCCATATATCCGAACGGGAGCATGTATCCGAACTGAAGCAGTCTCTACTGCTCCGGTTCGGATCCGTGAACAGATCAAGCAGTCACCAGCGATGAAGCATTCACCAGTGCCAACACTATCATCTCACCAAGTGCTCTGCACATGGTAGGTGCGTGGGACTGATAAGTTCGTTCAGTGAAGGAAAACTCAACGCTGAAGAGCTGAAAACCATGATCATGGGGTCAGGGGGCATAATAAATACTAGACCGTTTACTTACTTACCACTTGATTCAGCGGAACCACCGGTTCTTACTCCGAACCATTTCCTGATGGGAAATTCAAATGGAGCCAAGTAGTCCAGTGTGAACAGCGAGTCCGAGGACACGAATTCATTAAGGAATTACAATTCATTAGTTTCCACCTCACCTTATTTGAACGATTTGATCAGTAAGAAAACTTCCCTGAAACTTAGCAGCGAGGTATAACGAAATTTCAAGAAGTTTATGAATATTTCAAAGAAGTTTTTGAGCATTCTTCTAAAATTCATAGAAAATTTACCACTGAGGATACAAGAATCTTACTTACCTTACCAATAAGACTAAGGCCGGCGTGGCCTCTGCTGTACACAGAAGTTGGCTCCATTCTATTCGGTCCATGGCTGTCACTCGCCAGCCTCGCTGTCTGCAGGTCGCCTTCTACTTGATCGATCCACCTTGCTTGTTGCGCTCCTCTTCTTCTTGTACCTGTCGGTTCGTTTTTGAAAACCATTTTCAGAGGGCTGTCATCCGACATTCTTACGACATGCTCAGCCCATCGTAGTCGACCGATTCTTGCAATGTGTACGATGGGAGGTTCTCCCAGCAACTGGTGCAAATACAAGAAGCTTAGGAAACAGTTTGAATGATTTACCAGAACCTTAGAATGTTAAATGTTTAAAGAAATATTGCTGTCAATAACTTCAGTATCGTCAAGAATAAATTAGTTGGTGATAACAAGGGTGGTTATCCGAAAGTCGAAGTGACGTTTGTCATTTGGTGAAATGAGAAAACTCACCTGCGGTGACGTAACTCTCCATTTGATTTACCCTGGAGAGTCTCGTCGCTGCAAGTGACTTTCCTCTTGCGGAAGTGAAGCTTCGTCACTTCGACTCTCGGAATAACCATAAATAACTCTTCTTCTGAGTGATTTTTGAAATTCCTATCGACACTTGTTCGAAATAATTAATAACTTCTTCGAAAACAAAACTTCAAATCGTCACTGTGAAACAGGTTGTGAGGTTTTCTGAACATCAAAAACATTAGTGTAATACACAAAGCTTCTGCATACCTATTCTGCGACTGTCAAATGAATGATGAAACTCCTGAACATGATGAAATATTTCATTGTCATTTAGAAAAATTTCAACACTACAATTAACCAGGGCCCTGGCGGGCAGTCGTTTTGCTGTAGCGAACATTTCTAACATCCAAACATCAAAAGATTCATTGTTTGTAAACATTACTGGCGCTCTTACCCGAAATAACAAATGTCAGACGGGCCTTATTCAGCATGCAAACGTTAGTAACAAGGAAAGGGTTGCAAGGTCCCTGCAGTTAACAGTCGAGTTCGGTTGCCGACTCGATCAGATTCAGTCGGTTTCTGTAATGCGCAATTTCGCTCGACTCGATAGTGACAAATTGGGCTGCTCGACTCTATAATTAACCCCTATGTTTGATAGCTACTAACATGATGTCTTTTCTTCTTTTCAATTTCCGAAAGTGTAACTAAAATTTTAATGCAATTCAACGGCTGTACGAATCTTCTAACATTTCAATTCCAAACAACCATCTGGCCACGTTCCGCCAAAACCTTTTACAACGTGTTACTCTCCCATTTAAAAGCATCTCCACGAGTTAATTAAATTGAGCTCCTCGTCCTTCACCAGAACAGCAACTCAAAAAAACCTACCATCATCCTACGTGGCTGTAGCTCACTCCTCGCCAACCGAATGCTGAGGTTAGAAGCAGGAAACATTTCAACTATGCTGGCAGGAACGTGAGACTTTTGCACAACACTCACAAAACCCTGGCCGTGGCGAAAAATATTCCACACAGGTAGGACTCGACCAGACGAAAATTCTCTACCATGTGGCGGCCCCAAAGAGAGAAAGGTGCTGACAAAAATAATGAGAAAACTTTTTGTCTTTGCCCAAGTGGTGTGTCGACGGGGTCGAGGGGGGGGTAGGAGACATCCCCAACCCCTAAACTTCAAAAAGAGTTGATTTTCTCACACCTATGAGGGAACATACATGGGGAATTATTGTATGCCAGTGGGAAAGAACAAGTTTTTCACCTTTCCGACAACGGCGATGACGACGGCGAGGACGACGGCGAGACGATGAAGAAGGACGAGACCAGTTCTTATTAGCTGCGGAAAGAAGCCACTTTCTTTCGCTTTTTGGTGCGGTTGGTGGCAAACAACATCAACTCCCGCCCGGTTCTGGAAGCTTAACTTTTGAGCTACTTTTTCTGACAGTTATTTATACACTTGGTGATAGTTTTTTTTGCTCTGTTCTTGAGAAGCAACTTACCGTTTGGTTGGTGATTTTCTAGGATACGGAGACAGAGCATGTGAGATGGGCAAAGGCACTCTTATTTGTTGAGATTTTGATCACGTTTTGCTGGTAGTAGCACGCCAAATGGATCGTTCAACAGTTTCCTTTCGTTTCGGTTATTGACGTGTGGGACGAAATCGTTCGGATGAGCGACAGTGACCATAAACAACGTTGATGGGTTTGGAGGAATTTTAGACTACTGCACGAGTTTTGAATCATCGGCGAATTCGGTTTGTATGTACATTGAATAGTGGTTTTTGACAGCGAATCGTACTGCTATTTACTCACCGGAGTCGACGACGGATGTCGATATCATCGCGGACCCATACCTCATCCCTGCCGGAAACGGCAATTGGATCACGGATAAATCCAATATGGTGGCGATATGGACGAGGTCCAGGCAACTGTGTTTACCTCAAATAAGAGCTATGTGGTTGCCAAAGAGACTGGAGTGTTCTTCTGCAGCTGCTATCTGCCTCTTCGATGGTCCACCGCGTAACAGTGAAGCAGGCCGACTTTTGGCCGATGGGAGAGTAACCTCTCCATCCGCCCGCAGCTGGAAGACATCATCGGAGCATTCGTGGAGGCGTTTGGACGAGAATGAGAAATGAACGGGATGTGCTTCACCGGAGTTCTTATTGCAATACTTTCAATATGCCCAGGAAGAACTGACCTAGTAATGAACGGCCACCGGTGTACAGGTGAACCGAGGCGGTATGAACACCTTCGTGCAAACGTGGCTGGACTTGCCTGCAAGGGCAGTGGTACTTGCAGCAAAACTGCGCGTGACAGAAATCGAAACTAGTAAGCGTGCCTGATTCGAGAGTTTGTGCCAGAAGGCCGAAACCAATCCAGGAAACGATTAAGTGTAGTAACTGCCAAGACCAAGGGTGAGATGGTAACCACCGAACAATCACCAGCGATGATGGAGCAAAATTGAGGGCCTCTTATCGTGGCATGACCGTAAGTTCCTGAACGCCAGTCGCAGATTTGCTCCACGCCCAGCGTTTCAGTGTCCAGACTTTGTGGGGGACGCCAACCTGGAAGCTGGGACGACGCGGAAGGTCGCTGAACAAGAAACTCATTATGATTGCAAATCCCTTCAAATGCAGACAACGAAGTGGGACCGAGGGAACCTGAACGTAGCCATCAAAGTGACCGACACCGGCGCCACAATATTTCTCCAAAAACTAGTCTTAGGGCTGTTTGTCACCAACTAACAACCTGAGTCACTGTACTCCCCGCGTCTTCCACGGATTTGTGGCGAACTATTTTTACGGAATTGTTGTTCTTGCATCCTTGCAGCGTGTCTTATTTGTTACGAACCGTGGGGTGAGGTTCACGCCTTTGGTTGATATTGTATCATTCTATGGTGTTCAAGCTTCACTCAAGTTCTCACACAGAATGACAGGTGTGGCAACCCTAAAAAAACTCAACTGCTGTCACGCACCACGGTGGCGATTCTGGAACTTTTGATCAGGTATACCTACTATAACAGATGCTTCCTAAACTGTGCGCCGCGGAAGCTTTCGCAGGGAGCGCCTCGAGCGAATTTAAAAAATGGTCTTCAACTGGCTTAGAACACAGTCTAAGAATATTAAAATTTCCGTTTTAAATTTTTGATCAAATGATTTAAAACCAGAAGATATTAAATATACGGGAATCTATCTTCGACGCTCAGAGAATACTCTTAAATCTTTTTTGATTTAACCGGCATCACGAAATGCATTGTAATGTGCTTTTCGTCAACAGAGCGCGAGAGAAATTATCTCAGCAAACACTATGCACCGACGGTCATATGAATGGCAAACGTTGTGTGCCGCTCGGATGATTGATTATTTTTCTCTCGCTGCGTCTGTGATTGAGAGAAGGAGAGAGCCGTAATGCCATCATTCATGCTGTGGCTGAATACTAGTTAGCATTTGCGCGCCAAATTTGTCACCATTCGGTCTGTTTGTGGTTTTCGCTCGGGTTGTCGTTTCTGCTTTTCGACGTGGGTAGGTATTTTGCCAGATTAAATTAAAAGAAAATCGATGGTTTTATGGAATATTCGTTACGTAATCAATATTACTTCTCCAGCTTGATCATGAAGCGATTTCTGATTTCAAATCATGCTAAAGATACCGAACAAGAGGAGGAACACCAGAAACAGGATGAGAAAAGAAAAGCTAAAATGCGCAAAAATGACGACAGCTATCTCAAGTTTAGATTTACGCATAAGGTGGTAAATAGTGAAGACCATCCACAATGTGTTGTGTGCCTCAAGATTCTTTCGGTGGAATCTATGCTTCCCAGCAAGCTTAAGCGGCATTTGGAAACCCACCACCCGAGTTTGGCAAAATAGGACAGGGATTTTTTTTCAACGGAAATTGAGTAAAAATAAGCAGCAGCATGCCTCTTTTTCACGACAAACGCACATCAATAGCAACGCGTTACTGGCATCGTACAAAGTGGTCTATCGTGTGGCGCAGTGTAAAAAATCGCATACCATCGCAGAAGAATTGATCTTACCAGCCGCCGTGGATCTGGTTTCGACTATGATTGGAGAGCACGCAAGTCAACAGCTGTTGAAAGTGCCTCTTTCCAACAATACCATTGCACGTAGGATTGGCGACATGGCCAACGACATCAACTCTCAGCTCGTTGATTTTGTGAAACCGACAGTACGCGTTGCAGCTGGATGAAGCTACGACAATAACAAGGATGCACACCTGGTTCTAGCGCTACGTCCGATTCCTACATGAGTTGAGCATGGGAATTCTCGCATAAAACTGTGTAGGAATCGGTACAGACGGAGCACGTGCTATGTCAGTGGCGATTCCAGGATTGCGTGCTAAGGGTCTCGTGCAAGGCCCCATCATGTGCCAGTGTGGACCCATTGCATTATTCATCGAGAGTGCATTGGTAGCCCAATGTTCGGAGCAAAGACGAATGCAGACGTACGTAGCAGAAACAGCTGTGTAAGTGGCTAATTTTGTTAAGACGCGGCCGACGAAAGCATGATTTTGCAAATCCTTTTGTAGGAGATGTGGGAGCAGACTCATTCTAGTCTCGCTCTATTACAGTCAGTGCCCGGATGGCTCTCATTTGGCAATTCAATGTTGCGAGTGTTCTAAGCTTTTAAAACGAAATTACCTGTTTATGGTTGATGAAAACCAAAGTTTGCAGATCCAGATTTTCTGGTTAAAATAGGATTTCTCCTCACTGATCTGTTCGAAAATCTAGATAGAGCTTTGACAGGTTCTTGGCATAAGAGATCGCACATCTTGCAGGCTATCTGACAATAAGATTGCTGCGTTCAAGAAAAACTTGAACTGTGGAAAATTGCACAAAAAATGAAGATTTGGCTTTGCTTTCCACAACTCAACTCTTTCTGCAAGAAAATCAGCTTTCGCTGCCACAATACCTGAAATCGGTTTTTGCAGATTTCTTAGCCAAATTGTCTCAAGAAATGGATAAATATTTTCCAGTCAGTGAGATCGAAGCTGTAGTTTGGGTAAGAAATCCATTAGTACTTAATAAATCCAGAGTACTTAATAAATGAAGCAGAACAGTTCGTTGATATAGCAACTGACTCCAGCATGAAACTGAAATTCCAAGCTTTATCACTGATTGAATTTTGACTCATGCAATACACAGCATATCCACTGATCGGCATTAAAGCATTGCGTGGTTTGATTCCATTCGCAACTTCATATTTATAAAACGCTCTCGGCAGTGGCAGCTATTAAAACCAAATATCGTTCTGGGCGAGATATTGAAAGGGAGATTCGTGTTGCTATTTCCAAAATAACCTGAGATTTAATACACTATGTGCAGAAAAACAGGCTCATCCGTCACACTAAGATGTTATTTCATGTTTATTGTCAAAACAAGTTGTAAAATTGGTTTCTCATTGAATAAAGAGTAAACGAAATTGAAAAACACATTATTTTTTCTACGAAATATATCGAATTCCTAGGCTTTGAACACTGGGGCGTCGTGGATTGATCAAAGTTTCGAAGGGCGCTGTGATTACAAAAAGTTTGGGAACTGCTGTACTATAGTATTCTCCAACCAAAGCACTTCACCGAGTTTATTCATATAATAGCTTTGAAGAAATTTTAGCTTTAATTTTATTTTAGCTTCAAGAAATTTTAGCTTTAATTTTATTACACAGATACAGTACGATTGAATTTTCTGCGTTATCTAATGCACATAAATGGAATGCTAGATTTGGCAGAAAATAATGGGATATTTCATGTGAATTAAAGCCAGATAACGCCTGAATATAGCTCAGTTGTATGAGAGATTACCAACATTGTTGTATGGCGTATGAAAGATTGCAAACAATTTCATTGTTTACGCCTATGTTGGCTTCGGAACTAAACGAGGGGTAATTTTACACGCTTGTTAAAATTAATTATTTTTTTCCTGTGTACCTTTCCTATACTGAGCCATTCTGTTAAGCTGTATTTTTCTTCAATTACACAACATGTACACGGTGTTCAATAAGTTCGAATACAAGTCTTCATCATTGCGTAGGTATGCGCCATGTACATATTCTGCATTGGTATTGGTGTCAGCTTTAGCTTCATTCATACGCTACCGAATGTGCGCGGTGTTGACATTCTGTTAGTTGTTGTTCGTTTGTTACGCGCGATGAAAGAGTATCGACTTCGTAATTAAGCGTTTTTTTGAACGGTGAGCGACCCGGCGATATATTCCGGCTGCTGAAATCGCATGGGTCAAGCGGAACTTTGTCTACACGACCATCAGGCGATACCGGGAGACGTCCTCGACCAATGACCGTGCGAGATCCGGTCGGCCGCGTTCAGCGAGGACGCCACGGGTCATCAAGATCGTGAGGGAGCGAATTCGGCGCAAAAGAACCGCTCAATCCGGAAAACGGCTGCAGATCTCAACGTTTCCATTGGAACCGCTCACACCATACTCACCAAGGACCTTGGTTTCAGGCCTTACAAAAACGTAAGGTCCATGGCGTTTCGGAGGCTACCAGCAAAAGCGGTTGGATCGAGCTAAGAGGATCCTCTCTCGGCACGCTGGTCAGGAGTTTGTTTTTCGGACGAGAAACCGTTCAGTGCTGCAGCAGCCGCACTAATGTGCAAAATGACCGGGTAGGGCGCCATCGAGGGACAGCATTCCTGAATCAATATAAACATCCCTCGGTTCCAAAGCGCCGCGTCGGTGATGGTTTGGGGGCAGTATGCAAACGTGGTAAGCTACCCTTGGTGTTTATTGAAAAAACGTCAAAATCAACGCGGCGTACTACAAAACTGAGGTTTTGGAAAAGGTTGTTGCCCCCAGTCTCCGGAAGCCTCTACGGCGATGAGCACTACGTGTTCCAGCAGGACGGTGCACCAGCCCATACGGCAAATGTGGTTCAAGCCTGGCGTCAGGACAATTAACCGACTTTCTGGACAAAACTTTGTGGCCTCCCAGCTCCCCGGACTTGAATCCTCTCGACTTTTTGTTTGGTCCTATATGATGGCGAAGCTGAACGAATACAAGGTCAGCACTTTGGATCATTTCAAGACGGTAATTCTCAAAATCTGGGACGAAATGCCCATGCAGTCCGTGCGTGCTGCCTGCGACGCGTTCGAGAAACGTTTGAAGCTCGTTAAGGAGTACAAAGGGGGTCATTCCAAGAGAAATGTTGTAAACGTTCCTTGTAAACATAGCTTCAATAACATAAATCCAAAAATAAAAAACATGTTTTCATTTTTTTAACAAATTTTGAAAGTGTATCCGAACTTATTGAACACCGTTAGTCAAATATGCTACTGTTTACGTTGCCCTTGATAGAACTTTTTTCAGACGCACACAGTAAAAAGTAATGGAAGTTACATGAAATGCAATACGTCGCAATGTACATGAGTAAGCGGCAGAAAATATGCGAAAATTTGTTCTATTTCTTTCAAATCCCATTTTCAACAAATTCAAACAATAATATCAACATTTTCAAGTGCAGTTATGTTTATAAAATCCTTTTAAACAGATTTATTCAATGTTTCCTCTAATTTTGAATTTGAAAATGGCATCTCTGTTCATAACTGGCATGTACCGTTTTTGAGGCATAATACTATCCCAAATATTTATCATGAAAGATTCAAGAGCGTGACCTTTGTGTATCAAATTTTACTGACCATGTATCCCTATACTATCTGGTGATTGGGCAGTGCCACTTATAACGATCTATAGGAGGCTAATTTGGCGACACTATCATCCTGTATTGCTTTCGATTGATGAGAGGATAAATCTTATTGAAAAGCAGTGCATTTCGAGCATGGCGTAACAAAACATGTTTGACAAGTGTTGATTTTACTCTGACTGGATGACAAGCATTGAAGCCGACGTTTTCTACATTGCACCATATCGTTCTCTTGACACATTTAAAACCAACCTGCCTTCGGGAACCTCTGCAAGCTTAAAGTCTGATCATTCTGTTGGCTGTGATATCGAAACATTTTTCCATCCAAAAACATCACAATTGCGTGCTGCAACAGCAGTTCTCTGCTTCGAATCACACACTGCTTCTATCAGCAGGTTGAAAATGACTGTCAATGACAAAAATCGGTTATCAATTTAAGCGTATAATATTTATTACATACTTTAATATAGTCAAACGCGCAAAAGTGAAGTCTAATTAATCATAAAATGGAAAAAATACTCATACAAGCAACATAGCATCGCCTGCCATGGATTTGAACACAAGTCTGATCGTGTTAAGGTATTATGTTTGAACCTCTCTTTGCTAAGCCTACTCCGATTGTTAGAAAGTCAACTCTAAGTATCTTATGATTTGCTTCCGTTGGCAGTGAAACTACACATTTTGTTGCAATACATGGTTGATGTAATGTTATTTCAACATTATTTAGAACTACCCATAAAATCTTGTCCTGTTTATGTTTGATAAATGTATGGAACCATGTTTAGTAGAGTCATAATAAAGCATTAATCCTTGCAGCATTGGAAAAAAGTATTTTCAGCTCAGCCGTTAGTAAGAGTGATACATAGAATGTCGAGAGATCCAAACCACCTGAACTTCACGATATTCCCGCAAAACATTTGAAAATACAACGTATAAAAAATCTTCAAACATACCCACTAGTAGCTCTGCTTGAGGTCCATGCTCTTACAGTGTAACGTTAAAGAATCACTCCCATCAAATTCACAGATGATCACACGTGCGATGGAAGATAAACACACATGCAACCAAAGCTGTTCAAGATATACATTGAGAGTAAGAGGCCGCACATTGACTAGTGCAACTTTGCTGTACCCTGTGGATTGATTTTATAACGCCGACTGACGCTGATCTTGGGAAATCTGGGTCTTGCAGAGTTTCATTCTGAAAACCTGATTTTCAACTCCTTTAATTTCTGCATACCATTCTGACCAAAAAATGCCCAGAATTGCGAGGGAAATTCAAGATTCAATATCAAAGTCGGTATTATCTTGAGTCGAACGGACAGGAAAAAGTCACAGCAATTGAACGTCAGGTGATTCCGTGGTTGCTGAATAATTTCGTTTTGTTGCTTTCATGGCGTTTTTGGTTCGGTGAATACGATGCACATTGTGCGGAGCTGAGGTTGATCCACGAGTTGAGTGCCCACAAATCCGGTCTTTTTGGCACCGTTTCGTGCAAAACTCTAACAATACCCGTGTTGATGGTCTGACCTTGTGGAAGAATCTTGGAGATTCACAAATTTCATCCTTGTAAATTCATCCATGAAAACTGTGTGGATCACCTTCTTCCAGACTGAAAACGACGTGGTTTCTCGTGCGCGGCTCATTCCGTTCACCCATTCTCACTCGCTTGGTATCTGGATCGCGTGTACTCATAAATCCACGTCTGGTCTCCCGTACAGACCCATTTGATGAATGTTGAGTCAGATTCATGTTTCGGGGACGTTCCGCGTTCCGATAGCGCCAATGGTTCAGGATCCACCACTTGTTTAACAACAGCATCAGCAAAATCTCATCAAATCACACGACAGGAGATGGCCTCCGGTTCCGGAAAACCACCTGGTGTCCTGGGGCCGTGGCCAATTATACAAGATATAAATTTGTACAATTTTCCGTCGATTGCTCATGATATAGCTATTGCTTTCTGCCAAATTCAGAATTCTCTTTATGTCCATTAGATAAATTTTAAAAATCTTAATGCTTCTTTATTCAGGTTTAATAGGTGGCTACTCCTGTCATATTCCATGAAAAAATTTTATAAGTTGACCACAGTAAAGATTGTCCACTGTTGTGGACATGCGATCATGATAAAATCTTTGGCAACAAGTAACTTTATCAATCCTTAACCAATTCGGTGGAAAAGATTATCACAATGTTTTTCTATCGATGTTACAACGCGACTTTCCTGCTTCCATCAAACATCCATCAGCTTCCAACTGGTGTAACGAATGCCTCCTAACGTGCCCACCGCGCGAAGAAAGACGGTGCAAAGTTGTTAATGTAACTGCGGGTGTTTTATTTACCTTTCTGTCTGTGTGTGGTTTCCTTCGCTCCAGCTCAGGTCTAAACGTTCAAGTTGAGTCGAATACGGTAGTTGCACCACCTCTACCTGGAGAAAATATATTCCCAGCATATAGCTCAGTAGCGTCGATGAAGAAACGTAGCGCCGTGCCATCGCCGTCGAACTTCCGCCCGCTATGGAGATAAAAGTTTTTCCTTCTTCGGTTTTCATCAACATCATCATAATTGAACATCTCATGGCGGTGTCATTAAAGTAACTGTTAGAATGAACTTTGCATCATCACGAAACCGGCAGAAGACAAATATGGAGGTGGGGAACAAATTATAATAAAACAGCTTTTTGGCTTATTTATCATGACTGGACATATAGTGTATTTTCGATGAATATATTACATGACGATTACTGTAGCTCTGAAACAATAACAAGACAACAATTACTAACAACACATTCCTTGCTTCCGCAACTCTGCGGCCTTAGGGCTGGTTACAACAGATAGAACGTCTTCTCACAACCATGGCTCTCTGATCACTTCGCTTCTATATTGGTTACTAGGGTTGCACCTTTGCACAATTCTTCTACATTGAAGCAATTTTCGCTGACGTCTTCACAACCTATCCCGGGTGCCGATCAGAACTTTCTTGAACCGTCGATGGCACCTTTTTAGCTGTGGATTGCTTCACCTTGTTGCCCACCAACAGTCGACAAATTTTTGTGTTTGACCGCACTCTTGCAGCTGGTGGTCATTAACGTTGTAATTGAGTGCATATCGTCACGTCATACCACTAATACCCGTGTGCCCTCGGTAGCTGATGATTAATCGAAAGCGTTTTGGCCTGCTGTGTCCCAGATTTAGCTTCACACGTTCCCAACATCGTAACGGGTTCAGAATTTTAAAGTTCACCTGATCACCAGGTTTGACGCGTTTATAGTCTGTTATCAGCATAGCGTGCAGAAATATTAGACATCACCACTCCACTGTCGCCGATGATAAGCAACTTCAACATAAAGCGACCTGCTGTCGAGGGAACATCTCTACCGCCTGAAGAGTATGGAAACTATAACGACACGGAATAATGCGGCTTACTGGAGAGTGCCGGTGGTTTTTATACGAAACTGACTGGTACCTGGTGGGTCTGCGAAGGAATTTCCATACCCCCACCAGCATCCTACCTGAAGATATTTCGCACATCAAAGTACTATTGTTTAGAATCGATAACCAACTCCTACCTGACTCCTTGCTACCTCGAATCGTTCTTCGTCAACTCCTAAAATATCAATATCTTTGAAGGAAAGAGAATAAGAAACAACGATCAGTTGAAGAATGTCAAGAGCACGCAAAAACAGGCAACAATGGTTGCCCTGTTTGCAGGGCAAAGTTTGTTGGGATGTATTTAGGGGCCATTCATAAACCACGTGACTTCTATGGGGGAGGAGTTTTAATTGCACCCATATCCACACAAAATCTTTAAAAATATATATGGATAGCACCATTAGGGGAAGGGATCTATGGATCTGTTAGATTTTCAAATGATTCTACGTGGTTTATGAACAGCCTTGTAAATATCTTTCGAAGCCACCAACGATGATCCTGCACGTACCAATACTTTGATTCAAAGGAGAACAGATCAGACAGGCATGTATATTAAATTCAACTTCTTGCAGATAAGACTGATATAATAGAGATATACCATATATTTGATGCTAAACCGACAGAAATGTCAGATTTCTTGAGTAAAGAAAAATAATAGCAGTTTTAGGTTACAGTCCGCGGCAGATAGCAATGTCGCATGAGGTATTACGTGATTATGCAGTGCATTAACGCGGTACATATTTATCATTGCACAGTGAAAGAAATCAGCAACTGATCAGTAAAATGATAATCAAAAAAGCGATGACGTTGTGCGCGAGAAGGTCCATTGACCAGGCCACGGTGCAAGGGGAGGGGGTTGGGAAAACGTGACGATCACACAAAAACTTGATATCATTCATACAAAAAACGTGACAAGGGCAGCAAAAGTCAATTTTTACATGTAGACTTAATATCGCTCCTTTAGTTTTCGGAAAATTGTTGAGGCTAGGGATGTTTCTGTCAACAAAAATATCAGATCATTTCAGTTACAACAAACATAACCGGGTTGGCCACTTAGATTTCTTTGAACAAAATTGCCCAGCGGTCATCGAATTTCGATGCACACCGACAATTTATAAGAACAGATCTAGCTTGGTTTTGTATGGTTGGCGCTAAACATTGTTTCATCCGGGCATAATTTGTCAGGCAGAGTGTTTTCTGCAACGTTTGCCGTGAGGAATATATTGATTAGTAGATGATTTGCGAGTCACCCAATAGCGTGAGATTTTGACTATCAGCCAGAATGTGTGTGAAAAAAATGTTTATAGACCCATTAGAAAACGAGAAGAAGACGCTGACTGACACTGATAACTCGACTCGGCCGCGCATTGTGGGCGGTAGTGGCGTATCTTACGTAGAATAAGCAATGAAAGCAAATGGAATTAAATGGAAAATACTATTTTTTTTCTCATTTCTGGTGCAGGTATTCGATCGAAGCAGCTCAAAACTTTCTAGGATCTCGTTTATAGAACTGTTTCGTATAATTATAAATACCAACAATGATTAATCGTCGATGCCATTTTTTTTGCAGTAATTACAATCAACTCTTAGCTGCTTCCTGTTGCTGGCATTCAAACTAAACTTATGCAATTTAGTATGACCTTGGTCGCACCCAGTCACATTTGCTGCAGGACACGCTAGACTCCGCGAAGACACTCGAGGATCTCTCGGACAGACATGAACGCACTACAATAGTTTGCCGGTGCGGGGCGTTCTTAGCACGACTTTTTGCAGCGTAGAGCGCTGCATGTCATCGAAAGTTGGGCACCTTTTTCACTTTGTACTGCCTTTAGCCCTCGGCGATGCTTCCGGTTTTGTAGGTATGATTACATGGGCTCTCGCACACATTTCGCAACGTGGATTTTGGGGTTCTCATCAATAAGGGCTACCATCTTCTTGTTAATTTGTCGGGAGCATACTTTTCTGATTTGTTCCGACTTCGAACCTTCCGATCCACAGTCATAAGCGCTGGTCAGTTCGACGTGCAAACACAAATCATGGCCTTTTTCAGCCGTTTCAGTTTCTTGGCAAGTCTCGCGTTCCGGATAAATTCGTCACCGTCGGATTTTGCTGCCGTTAGTACAAAATGTGTGTCCACGCGATTCGACGCGACCTGCTACCGAGATGCATGCATGAATATAACATGTTGTAACCGTTCGAAATAAAGCGTCAGCTTCAGCTGTCATGTGAGTGGAACGTTTCAGCGATCCGTGAAGCATCCAAAATCTACACTAAAATGTAGAGTAGTCCGAAATTAACGCTGACAGGCTTTTAGTTTTTCACTCAAAACTAATATGCGCGTGGCATTTTGATATCTGGATGACTGTAATGTAGGTTGCAGTGTGAACGGGGTTCAATGCTACACGCTAAAATTACTGTCTCTAACCATCTTTTCGAGAGGCAAAAAGAGATAAACAAGAGACAGTAATTTGAGTGTGTTGGTGAGTATGTCTCTATTCGTTTTTTAACAACACTGAAGATCGAATACGCGGTACCATGAAGCTCATTAGTATGTTTCAATGTTCAACCATTAGAGTTATTTTTCATTTATACATGAGACGAGATGATATTTGATAGTTGATTTGCTATTTCAGCAATGCCACAGCTTAGGATAGGACAAAGGAAAATACATAAAGAGGTCTGAGAAGACGTCAACTTGCTATGGAAACTTCCAAAAAAGATAAACTGAACATGATATCTAAGTAAAAACAAAAATAGCCGCATATGCTTTGAATGTGGACTGCATTTGCAACAAAAGTGAATGCAGATCGTCAACGCAAATGCTAATACAAATGCAGCAATGCCAGAAGAAAGCTTTGTGAGGTTGACGAGACCGAAGCTACGGAAGTTCTGCTGGATAGAATCGCGTTTTGTCAAAAATCAGCTGGAGTTGACATGGAAGAAACAATCCACCAGAACTCCGCTGATGAACTTTGATTATTGGTTCAAACAGCCATGGTGTGAAGCATCTTAGTATTTGCATAATTGATTGTTGTGATATTTTCATTTATAATATATTTTATGAAACAAAATAAAAATTAATAACTGAATAACCACGATTGATTGAGTTTACTTCATAATTCGTTCCTCAAACAGCCACAGCCACAAACATATTGCAGAACATTTCCATGAATTAAAAAATATGAATTGACATGGGGTTAGTCACTCTGCCATGTTGGTTTTGTATTTCAGTGTTCAAGCAAGGTGTTTCATGTTTAAACTTTTCTGTCAATACTACAATCGAAAATTACGCTTATTAGCAACTATGGACATTATTGGCGGTTAACTTCACACATTTATGCATCATTCAAATCACATGCCAACAGAGGAAACAAAACAGCTGGAAAACAAACAAATTAATTCAGTAAGTGGTGCAGATTCGAAGGAATTTATCTTTCATGTGGCGGATTGTGTTTTGAGATTAGTGACATGCAAAGAGGTGGCTTGAGTGACTTACCCCTGGAATTTGATAAAGTCTACGTACACGGACAAAAATCGCGCCGGAAATCCGTGAACTGCCGTCATGAATTCCGAGAACAAACAAAAATACACATCGTGTGAACCGGATCACGTAATGATGGGCATAAATAACGTTTTAAAGGGAAAAATCTACAATGCGTGGACTAGTTCCACGATCCGCTTTCGTTTCCTGGAACGCTTTTTTTCTGTGTGGACTTTGGGGGTTGGAAAAAGTCTACGATGGGGAGGGGTTTGAAAAATCGTCAAATTTCGGTCTCTGTGGTTAATGAGTTTCAGCTCCTAAAACTGATAGTACTCCTTATTTGATCTCTCTTGGAGCATTACTGGCGGGGCCAATTTTCTTTCAACAGAAATAGTTATCATCGTCGAAATGTCAGCCGCCTTTCGTTTCTTGACAATCCAGGTCATCTTCCTTTTCAAATCCGAAAATGTTTTTTAACCGCCAGTAATATTCACTTATTTTCTCCGGCGAGATGAGTGAACCTGCTTCCTGCTGATGATACCGCTGAAACGTTTGATTCCAGCTATACCTTTGCTAAACAGCTCTCGATTTTTATGCACGCGCTCTGGAAAATTCCCGCATAAATCCTGGAATTGATAGAGACGTATCCAACGGAATTCCGGCGGTTCATTCATATTAGCCAACTATGAATAATGTTTTCGTTTAATTATTTCGAGCTTCACCGATGATCACCGTGTTTCGGGAAGGGACTTGCAACACTTACTACCTAATTGAAGTCCATTTGAGAAATTGTTATCACTATCGTAATGCCAGCGGCAACGAGCTACCCAACGGACGGGAATTTTGAAGCTACTGAGAGCCTTCAATGCTGCCACAAAATTCAGGCAGAAGCGGTATGTTGGTCCAACAATTTGAACAAAACAAGATTATAAACTGTACGGGTCCACATAGCGCTGCTGTCGTTGGCAAAACTCCTCTTTTCCTGGTTTAAGTGAGGCCAAAGGACATAACTATCAACGTGAAAAGTATGTGATTCCACGGTTATGAACCAGCATGTTCTGCAGTGCGAACAAAAACAAACAGTGAGCGCTATACATGCTCTATAGTTAATCCACCTCCTAAGTTGATGTTCTAGAAACTTTTTCCTTGACTTATTCTCTCATCACAGGTCTTCGTTAAAATTTGCGTAGTAACTTTAAGTTCTGCAGTCAAAAAATAAAATAATAAAATAAAAAAATCTTTTTCCGAGATATTTAAATTTTCATGTTGCTTTTTAATTTTTTTCTCGAATTGCATATTTATTTCACAACCTTCACACTGAGGGTCACAACGTGGTACAACCAGAACAGCTTTTTTGTACAGCCAAAAGTTTTCGAGCTACACATTATTAATTAGAAATGCTATTTAAAATGCTTACGCCCTTTCCAAAACTGAAAAAAAATCTATGTTGGCCGCGAAAAATGGTCGATCTCCTATGCCAAACGCGTATGCAAAGTGCACGCTCAATGAGAAGAGAGATAGTTGGTAGTAAGATAGACAGCCAACGTTGTAATGGACAAACTCAAATCACGAAGCAACAGAAGCTTATCACCCAAAGAATATGGTGCCCAGGTACTTCCACCCACAGCAATAATGGCATAATTAAATTCAGAATGACTCAATCCAAATTTTAAAGACCAATTGCACAGCAAGTCTAGAGATCAGTTGATTGATTCATGTCGTTATTCCTGTAATGCTTTTGTGTAATTAGGGACTCTAAATATGGCTTCTGAACATTTCTGAGCACATACCAGTAAAAAACAAGAGTAAATAAGGAACAAAGTGAACCGCTTCTCTTATCACTGTGAGAATACACTGATCAACTGAACGTCGTGTGGAAACAATCATCATCAAAATCACCATCTTCGACAAGTGTGTCCAATACGAACTATTTGTAGTCATAACCCGTAGTAACTTCGGTTTCCCTACACTGAAAAAAATATTTCACTTAGCTATTACTGGGAAACACATGTGTGCCTAGAGGCGCTTGGATAAAATTTACATGACATTTTGGTAGGTGTTTTGTTGCAGTCATCATTTGTGAAAACGATTTGTTGTCATTTAATCAATACTCTTGAACATACCTTCTTCTTCTTTTCATTGTTCGAGCTAGATTGCTGTCGTTGCTCTAAAGGAAGGGCCGGTAAACTTTGAGACCATATGCCGAAACATACCTTCGAAAACTCGCACCAGCCATACAATTCAAAACAATCTAAAAGAGAAGTAACAATGATTCCCTGTTCGCTAAGTAACCGGTACAGTACAAAGCAACGCAATAGTGCCAACCGCCTGGGGCAGACAAACAACACGTTACCGAGCGCCTGTACTGTTTTTTTTAGTCTAGTACGTGTTTTTCTGTTACTGGATTAAACTGTCGGCGTTGTATGGATGTTATTATTTTTAAAGACCCTGTATTAAAAGGGGCGTTGGCCAATTGAAACAAGCTATTATCTATCAAAGACAATCAAAAACGATTGGTGTAAATTTTTGGAAATCGATCACGGAAATGACTGATTTATTAACGTTACAAAATCTGACCATTTTTCGTGACGCTCCAACTTTTTCATACTCACCGCTTACGTATATTCTAGTGTTTGAAAATACAGACGTATTAGTCCTACGTCAAAAATCTGGATAAAATCACGTGTAGGATTCTCTTAGAAGATGTCAATCTATATGAAGAAAGAACCAAGAAAAACCTTACGTGAAAATCCAGGTTATCGTTAGTTAATTTGGTTGTTTAACATGGGAGACAACGTGACCGTTATTTCGGAGATGTTGAGGAGTTAGCCGATGAGTCCGTCAATTTAACTTAAGTTTAACTTAAACTAAATGATGAGATTTGTTGTTCTAAAAGCGCAAGATTGTATTTATGTACCGCTAATAGCTAACAGCCATTAAATAGTTAAATGTATCCTAAGAATCAACAAACTAGATGAACCTCTCCATGAAGTTCTCATCTTTCGTAATAAGATAGCAGAGAAAACCCATGATACGGCTCATATGCAACGTTGTCACATATCACCTTTTTTTGACTAAGCGCCGGTACAAATTTCCTGGCTTATCACGAGATCTGACGCTGAAATCTGGTTGTTTAGCTCTAAAATATCCAATGGATTCGGGCATTCATATGCTGGCTTCGTGCATTCCAAGAAATGAATTCCCTTTGAAGAATATCCATCATGTCAAATAGCAGCAATGTCATTAGGATGGTAGAACGTGTTTACGTTGGTATTGCTCTCAAAGAGAGTAATCTGGATCACTTGGTATGAGCAAAATAAGGTTGTTTACGTTTCCAAGGATTGTAATCTGGCGTCCACAACTGACACAGCTCCGGTGATTGAAACAATACTGGTCAATGAGGTCCAAGGAAACCTCAAAAGCTTGGTGGAGAGGTATCAACGATCCAAGAATGTGCGCAGGCTTACTGCTTTGAAGAAAATTGACAAGGACACCGTGCAAGGAATTGATGAAAGGGGTCATCAGAAACTGCGCGCAACAGCTTATGGAAATAAATCCGCTAATATAAATCGCAATAATAAAAAAGGATGGAGGTCGGAGACAATATATTTATAGCAAACCAAATTGCATTTTATTCATTAAGAAAATTAGAAACTTACAAAAATGCTTTTGCTTCCCGCAGTTTAAGCTTTGTTGTTGCTTTATCATTACTCACAATATCGCATAGATTTGATAAAATTGATTTATTGATTCTACTTCCTAGATGATTTAAACATTACTTATTGTTTTCTATGACCATTTGTCTTTGCTCACTTTCGATGGGATCTTCCCTGTTTTTTCTGGCTTGGGAGCAAAAACTATAAGGCCAGCCAAAAGTGCGTTGTTTATCATTGTGTGTGTTGTTGTTTAACAATGCACAGGATGGTGTGATTCGAAGAGCTGGGATGAGCCACGAGTGGCTTCGATCTTCAGGAAGTCTGTCCAACTATTTGGCTTTGCCAACGACGTTGATATCGTCCAGCACGTAACTTTGAGACGATGGCGGAAACATACATCAGACTTAAGGCTGACGCTGGTAGGATTGGGCTTGTGATTAATGCGTTGAAAACAAAATACACGATGAGAAGAAGGCTCCACGGTGGCGATGTTAGCCTCCCACCACGAGT
>JASCZW010009225.1:0-44114 GCA_034211315.2 Aedes japonicus
CCTTAGCTCAACTTAATGGTTGTAGTTTTATTTAATATTTGCTTGCTTTTCATTTATTGTGTAAGGACGCGAGGGAGGTTGGGAGGATTGTTACCATCACTTTAAATTTAAATTTACGAGGATTGAATAATGCAACAAGAGGTAGGTTGGGTTTTCGGTAAGTGAACGGTTGGAAGTGCATTGACTTACTGTAGCTGCTTTTCACATAGTCAAGTAAATTAATTTTTAAAGTGTAAAATTCCATATAAATTATTCAAGTTGAAATTTGTATATATAGCAATTGGGTCTTTCATGATGTCCTTCTATATGAGAAGAGTGAGGTCTTGTAAAAACCAGCACAGTATATGCAGTTAAGTTCTTGGTCCATTCATATTGGATCAGTCTATAAAAGCAAATGGCTCCTATACGAATAACATGCAGTGGAAGATGATGCGTTGGAAAGTTGTATTCCTTGATTTTATTATGCAACATAGAGACTGATATGCTTTTATGGTTAGTTATTTGTATTGTATTTTTTTTTGGTGAGATCCTTCCTCATTTTATTGCCCACAACTATTTTATTAGGAACAGTAGAAATTTGCAATATCCCAGTACATTTACTAGTGCAAATAAAAACAAAAATAAATGTGTTAATTGAATCTAAAGTTCAGTATAGCCGTGAAATTTTCTTTTTGTCTTAACTTATTTTTTTTATAAATCATTTATGCTAAAAATTTCCACTGTTCCTTTCACAACTATATAACGGGGATTCCCTAGGGGGGTAGCCTCAGGCAGTCGAAGGATTTGTTGACTGGACAAGGGTTCGTGGAGTCGCCAGTCTCTTGTCATGCGAAGACACGTGGCCTTCTGGCAGTAGTCTTCCGTAGGTCCTCACTGAGATCGGCTGACCCTGCTACAAGAAGCCATCATGTAGGCTATTCTCTCAGAACAACATGCTGAGAATAGTCCTGCAGCCATAGGTAATCCTTGCCAGTGATGTCCATATCCTCAGTGTAGTACAGAGAAATTGAAAATTTTCCACACACTCTTCCTACCTCAACGAGAGGTCTTCTCTCTTGTTTATATTCACCCCCGTGTTTGTATGCGGGTAGCGCATGTGAGTGAAGAAAAATAGTTTTTATTCACACTACACTCGATCATTCTAGAGTGAGGAGAAGATCTCTCGAATTCACAGAAGCGAATGCAGATAAATTCCCTGAAGCGTGCCCCCAAATGAGCTCACTGGCGTAGGCTTCTCTGCTAATATACAGAAGTGATTGCAAATTCGCTTTGACGCTACATAACTAAGGAAGAAAGAATAATGTTTCTTCCCGCTTCCTTTTTTGGAACATTTTCTGCAGCTCCAACGATGTTTTTACTTTCAATCGCACCAGCGAATCACAGAAAGAGCACTGGTGCGTCCTCACCCCCAGCGTACGCGGCAGTGATCGCAGGCGAGAGCACGTGGGCGAAAACTGATGAGAGTACATGAGCGCGATCGTTTAAAAGAGAGTGTGGTTCACTCACTCCAGGTAATCCCATACAGGCGCACACTTCCACTCCGTCTATTTTTACCCGAATAAAAGAGCACTTTGCTTTATCTGAGGTGAGTTATGATTGTATCCTCAGTGAAGGTACAAATCACACACACCGCCGCAACATTAGTGCGAAATGCCATCTCTGATCCTTGCACTGATGGTGGATTCTTATCACACATCACATCACATCACATCCATCAAATCACACTTTTGGCCAGCGCTTGACTGTGGATCGGAAAGTTGAAAGTGGTGGAACAAATCGAAAAGTATGCACCCAACCAATAAACAAGAAGGTGGTAGCCATTATTGAAAAAAATCCCAATCTTTCTGTCCGAAATGTGGCTCGCAAAGTTGTGAGGTCGAAAGCACACGTACAAAAAGAGAAGCAGATGCATGGACTGAAGGTACTCAACCGTGATGACAAGCTAAATTTTACTGCAAAAAGCGTTACACCAATTTTTTGCGAACATTTAAAGACTTTACACAGCTTCCTGGTCTGGCTTTTTATACCGCAATGCAAAGCAACGTGTTACATTTACAGTTATATTCAAATAATATTCAATTCCGTTCTCACGCCTACAATGTTAATGTGAGAGCAATACATTGTAGATGAAGCACATAAATGTAAGCACAAAAATTTCATCAAACACGGAAAAAAAATAATGAATTTTAACAGGCGCGTAAAATTTCCCCTCCTTTAATTCCAAGCCAAAGGAAGCGTGAACGACGAAATTGTTTGCAATCTTTCATGGACCATACAGTTTGCAATCTTCCATACAACAGACTAGATTTAGGCGTTATCTGCCTTAAATTCACATGAAATATCCCATTAATTTCTGCCAAATCTAGCATTCCCTTTATGTGCATAACGCAGAAAATGCAACGTATCATTCAAACTGTGTACAACATATAAATGAATCGCATTGAAGATGTCTATCGACAGTACTGATCGTGATTCTATAAAAAGCCGAGTGTATGTAATCTGAATCACATTAATCATGCGACGGCCCACACAGATAAAAAGAAACATTGAATTTTCTGCATAATCTAATGCATATAAAGGGAATGCTAGATTTGGCAGAAATTAATGGGATATTTTATGTTAATTTAAGCCAGATAACGCCTGAATCAAGCCTGATGTGTGAAAGATTGTAAACATTGTTGTATGGCGCATGAAAGATTGCAAACAATTTCGTCGTTCACGTTTCCTTTGGCTTGGAATTAAAAGAGGGAAAATTTTACGCGCTTGTTAATTTTTTTTTTTTTTTACGAATTCATTTATTTGTACAGGCTCAATCGAATCAACTTTACAGAGCCAAGTTTTCATGTTTATATACATCAGTTATCTTAGAACTAAGGTTAAGGGGATAGAACCGATTACTCGCGGTCGTCTCGAGGTTAATAGGAATAACAATTTTAAGGATGGGAAAATTGGGGTGGAAATTTTGAGCAAAGCATAAGGAACAATGGTTTTCTTATATCTAGAACTTCAAATTACATTTTTTTAATTGGATAACTCACTCACACACACACAATCACACTCACACACACACACACACACACACACAACCACACTCACACACTGGCGCACACATTCCTCACAAATTTAACCTAAACAAGTTAGTTAATCAAACTACAATCTAAGGTTAATGTTAGTCAAAAACACATAAATGAGTTTCATAAACTCCAGATCGCGCGCAGCCAAAATATCTCGAATCGGTACATTGGGTTGTCTACCTCGAGCCCGAAGGGAATCATACAGCCCAGATCTGACTCCACGATGCTCAGCACAAAACCAAATAACGTGATCTGCGTCCTGGTAACCTTGTCCGCATTCACAGAGATTGCTGTCTCCCAGCCCAACACGGAACAAATGAGCGTTTAAAGAATAATGATTGGACATGAGGCGAGACATCACACGAATGAAGTCTCGACCCACATCAAATCCCCTGAACCAACATTTCTTAGACACCTTTGGAGTGATAGAATGTAGCCATCGCCCCAAGTCTCCTCTACTCCATTTATACTGCCAGCTATCGAGTGATATCTGACGAAAAATATGGAAAAATTCGTTGAAGGCGATTTGTCGATCATAAATATCGCCTTCCATAGCGCCCACCCTTGCAAGCGAGTCCGCTTTCTCATTGTCAGGAATCGAACAATGAGAAGGGACCCACAAAGGTGATAATAAAAGAACGTGAAGATAAAGCACTTAGAAGACCTCGTATTTTCATAAGAAAATAGGAGGTGTGCTTTACCGGCCTCAAGGAGCGAATAGCCTCTATAGAACTAAGACTATCCGTGAAAATGAAGTATTGATCCGGTGTAAAAGAGGCAACAGTTTCTAAAGAAAAATAAATTGCTGCCAATTCCGCGACAAAAACAGAACAAGGTGCTTGAAGTTTACGAGCGACGCTATAATTTTCATTGAATACACCAAAGCCAGCGGAGTCTTCTATCAAAGAACCGTCTGTGAAAAACGTTTTAGTGGAATCAACTAGGCCAATCTTTGCAGCAAATATCACCGGAGCATTCATAGGACGATGATGCTCTGGGATTCCATGAAGCTCCTGTTTCATGGATAAATCAAAATGAACCGAATTTCCGAAGTCGGAGAAGGAAACACAATTGGGAATATTAAGCGAAGGGCTGACATCCTGTGTTATGTACAAATGATACAAGCTCATGAAGCGGGTTTGAGGATTCAACTCTAGGAGCTTCTCAAAATTTTCGATCACCTGGGGGTTCATAACTTCACACCTGGTGAGGAGCCGGAGAGATAACTCTGTAAACCGATCTGAGAGTGGCAACATGCCAGCCAGCACTTCAAGACTCATGGTGTGAGTCGAGTGCATGCAACCTAACGCGATACGAAGACACCGATACTGAATACGTTCCAGTTTAATGATGTGCGACCGAGCCGCTGACTGAAAACAAAACTACCGTATTCCATTACCGACAAAATCGTTGTCCGGTACAACGTTAGAAGATCTTGCGGATGCGCTCCCCACCAGGTCCCGGTAATTGTGCAGAAAAAATTGACCCTTTGCTGGCATTTTCGCTTCAGGTACTCAATGTGAGATCTCCAGGTGCACTTTGAATCGAACCAGACCCCAAGATATTTAAATGACATGGAATGAGTTATCGGTGTACCCAAAATTTGAAGTTTCGGTTGTGCAGGGTTATGCTTCCTAGAAAAAACTACCAACTCAGTTTTCTCCGTAGAGAATTCGATACCTAGCTCTAGAGCCCAAGTAGACAAATTGTCTAAGGTATCCTGCAAGGGTCCTTGTAGATCGACCCCATTGGGTCCCGTGACAGACACTACGCCGTCATCTGCAAGTTGTCTCAACGTACAGTTGTCACCTAGACAACCGTCAATGTCTTTGACATAAAAATTATATAAAAGAGGGCTTAAACATGATCCCTGGGGAGACCCATGTAGCTAAATCGAAAAGCTGTAGAGTTTCCATGAGAAAAGCTCATATGTTTCTCTGACAGCAAATTGTACAAGAAATTGTTCATTAATGGTGAAAAACCACAAGCATGGAGTTTATCTGAGAGAACTTCAACAGATACTGAATCAAAAGCCCCTTTGATATCCAAGAATACAGAAGCCATTTGCTCTTTTTAGCAAAAGCTAACTGAATATCTGTGGAAAGCAACGCGAGGCAGTCGTTCGTTCCCTTACCCCTACGGAAACCATATTGAGTATCAGAAAGCAGGTTGTTCGTCTCAACCCATTTGTCCAGACGGAAAAGGATCATTTTCTCCAACAACTTTCGAATACAGGATAACATCGCGATGGGTCGATAGGAGTTGTGGTCGGACGCGGGCTTACCAGGTTTTTGAATGGCAATAACTCTCACCCGTCTCCAGTCATCCGGTACAATGTTGAGTTCCAGACACTGATTAAACAAGTTCAACATGCGCCTCTTCGCGACGTCTGGGAGGTTCTTGAGCAAGTTGAACTTGATCCTGTCAGCTCCTGGAGCCGTATTGCCACACGAAAGGAGTGCGAGAGAGAGTTCTACCATTGAAAAGGGTTGGCTAATCTCATCTATCGAATTCGTTGTTTCGCGAGAAAACATTTGTGCTGGCACAGAATCTGGACAAACTTTTCGCGCGAACTTGAGGATCCATTGGTCCGAGTACTCCTCGTTCTCATTGTTCGTAATTCTGTTACGCAATCTTCGCGCCGTATTCCAAAGGGTACTCATCGACGTTTCGCGCGATAACCCGTCCACGAATTGTCGCCAGTAACCGCGTTTCTTGGCCTTGATGAGGCTCTTAAATTCTCGTTCGAGAGCCGTGTACCTTTCAAAGTGCTCAGGTGTTCCACGTCTACGAAAAACTTTGAACGCGTCAGACTTTTTGCGGTAAACCTCGGTGCATTGCTGATCCCACCATGGGGAAGGAGGTTTCCTGCGAAATGACGTCCCTGGGACTGGTCGAGTTTGAGCTTGAAGCGCGCTTTCAAAATCAGGTTGGAGAGGAAGTTATATTCCTCCAGTGGTGGAAGCCCTTCTACCGTTGATAAGGCTTCATCTACTGCTGTCTTGAACCTTGTCCAATCGATATTACGAGTTAGATCATACGTGACGTTGATGGATGCCGGTGGAGTGAGCCCGGTGGCAACCGAAATTTTATAGGCAAATGATCACTACCGTGGGGATCCTGGATCACATTCCACGTGCAGTCCAACGATAATGAATTCGAGCAAAGTGTGAGGTCTAACCTACTACCAAGTGAGGATGGACCAGCCAAGCGTGTAACTTCTCCATTGTTGAGAACTGTCATATTGAAGTTGTCACAGAGGTCATATATCAAAGAAGACCGGTTGTCATCGATACAGTTCTCCCCAGCCTGTACCGTGAGAGTTAAAATCTCCCATGACCAACCGCGGAGCAGGCAGAACCGAACAAATATCTGAAAGTTGTTTTCGGTTAATTGGTGCTCTAGGAGGAATGTACACAGAAGCAATGCAAAGGCTTTTATTTTTAATAACAGCCTGACATGCGACAACTTCAATACCTGGAATTGGAGGAAAATTCACTCTATAGAAGGAGTAGCACTTTTTAATCCCCAAAAGTACTCCTCCTCCACGTGAATCCTCACGATCAAGCCGAATAATGTTGAAATCGTTAATCGGAAGATCGATTTCAGCTGAAAGCCATGTTTCACAAAGAGCAAATGCATCACAACCGATATTGTGAGCTAAAAATTTGAATGATTCCAATTTAGGAATAAGACTTCGACAATTCCACTGCAGAACAGTGATCAAATCCCCGACCTCTTTTGGCAAATTATCCATCGAAGGAAATGATAGCTGCAAGGATGGGCCACTTTAATGTTAATTTCTTCAAAAAGTTTTCACAGTGGGAAGCATTGCCATAACAATGCTTTTAAGAGGGTCAGACATTTCGAGGTATTTAAAAATACCTTCCACAATATCATCGAACGAGAACAGCCCAGATGAAGGGGGGCTTCTGTTCTTGAAATCGGGGCATCAGGGGATTTAGATGTCCCCGGGAGAGATGGAAATCCTGTATGTAGTTGGCACTACGAAAACCAGGAGGATTCGGATTATCCTTCTTTCTCTGGTCTTTGTATTGGGCATGTTGATTTGAGGCTTCTGTTCAGCTGCTTTCACAGCTCGAATGCGTCTTCGCTTCCGTGGAGCACCTCCCGGAAAACTAAAGATGTCCCCTCCTCAACCAAATCCGAATCAGACTCGTCATCTGAAAGAGGAGCGAAAGGATTTGTATTGGTATCGGGTGGCGAAGCTTTCTTAAGCATTTCTGCAAAGATTGCCTTGAACGTTGTTTCAGAGACCGTTCCAATTTTTCCCCGCGTTGTTTATACGCCGGGCACGACGAGAGAGCATGAGGAGGAGTTTCCTTGCAGAAAACGCATTTTAGTGTATTATCTGCACAGGGACCAGCCTCATGTTTCTCCCCGCAAGTTGAGCAGCGTGCCTTATTGCCGCAATGGGAGGCCGTATGCCCCATCTGCTGACAGTTTTGGCAAATCATTACCGGGGTACAAACAACCGCACAGGTAGCCGAAGTTTATCCAGTTCTAAGAACTGAGGAAGGGCAGAGCCAGAAAAGGTTACCCGAAACGAGTCTGTGGGGGTAACTTTTTTCTTACCCTCGCTGTGCGATATTTTCACTAATTTTGTCACTTCCAGTATCTGAACTGGGGGAAGCAGAGGGTTCTTGAATCGGCCAACCGCTCGCTTCTTCAAAATTTCAGGGCACAGACTCGCCTCTGTGACCACTCCTACAATCTCCACATCACGAGCTGGAATATAAACTCGATATTCGAGTGTAAAATGCTGGGAAGCAGCAATCTCATTAGCCTGCTTCAGGTTAGAGACGACAACACGGAGTTTATTAAATTTAACTTTCGTGATCTCTGTCACGGCTGAAAATCGCTTCGTCAGATCAGAAGTGATTTGATATACATTCAAAGGTTTCATTTTGGGCTGAAAGTAGACAACCCATGGACCGACCGAGTCAACCGGATACGATCGCGGTCTGAATATTTTTTGTGCCTCCCCATCATCGGGTGGCACTTTTTCAGTCAAACCGTCCATGTCGAAGAAACCTCTTCAACATGCACGATTTGCCGATAATTTAAATCACACACACACACACACAAACAAAGAACACACAAATTAAACTCTAGTGGGATGAGGGACAGGAAAAACAAAACTTAACTAAATTACTGTTCTGTTGCTGCTGCTGCTGCTGCTGACGCACCGTATGCGTGAACGTCGCACTTCTATGCGAGGAGCGGGGAGCGGTGCGCTGATGCGATCGCCTTCGGGTGCACTCGCTCAACGCTGTCGGTTGACCGTTGGCGATGTAGTGGTGTATCGCTGGTTAGCGTCACCACGCAGAGGTGAATCGAAAATAAGCGGGAAGATAATTCGCCAGCTAGCACTGTTTGATTTTTCTATTTCACTGAAAAACCACACTGCCTTCTTAGAAAAAAAGCTCACTTTTACTTTACTCACTGAAGTGAGTATATTTTAAGAAGAAAAACTAGTTTTTTCCAACGATTGCACTCGAATAAATCTTCCAAAATAACGGAGCGCTGGATCGAACGAACGTTCTTCTTTCGCTGAACGAAGTGGGGTGACGCTTGTTAATATTAATTATTTTTTTCTGTTAGCACAAAAATTCCATCGGATATAACATTTCAAAAATTAAGTTCTGGAACGTATTATCGATAAATGAATCGCATTGAAGATGACTATCGACAGTACTGGTCGTGATTTTATAAAGAACCGTGAGTTTAGAATCTGAATTGCATTAACCACACAGCTCGCATAAGTAGTATGAATTTCTATTCAATATCATGCACATAAATGGAGCGTCACAAAACATAAAAATTAACATCATGACTCTTGTAATGTTCTGGAATAATCCATACATTGTTGTATGCAAAAGCTCCTCTTGATTAGAACTATTTCATGCAAGTTGCAGCTTCGTGTGGAATCAAATAAAAATTTACACAGTCTGATAACTAAATCACAATGAAAACTCAGTTTTTTTTTTCTGTACATGCGCCGCCCAAAATAATACGCGAAATCAGAAATGAAAAATTAATACACCCAGGGTGTTACCGTAAATAAAAAGAAAAGAAAACAAACGAAATGAAATCAATGTCGGTCACATATTGAGCATTCTAGACAAAATTGTCCACATATGGGTATAAGTTTGATTCCTCAAATGATGTGGCCAGTTTTCTATTTGAAACAAACCCTTTTTGATTTGTATAGAAAATTATACATGTCTTTGGTTTGTTTGATTATGAAGAAATGCGCTTTTTATTTTGTCATAATCATATTTTTTTATTTCCACTGTGCTTCATTTTTGCTAGTACTGTCATATTATCCCTGGAAATGCTCGAGTGGAATCAATTTATCAAGTGCACATGACATCATCGGATACATCCAGAAGCATCCCCCTTATGTGCCTGACATAAAATTTCTCTGGAAATCAATTGAATTTTAATTTATAAATAGAATCCTTTTTAAAGCTTAATGCAGAATTTCAGTTTACCATTACGATGTGTAATGAGATATTTTCGCTCTTTAACCTTCATTCCCTGATCATTTAAAATTCCCTCATAATATATCATTCCTTTTCATACTTCGTCGGCATCCCCCGCATGAAGCAACGTTTAGTTATATATTCCTATCGTTCTGTGTTAAATTTCTTGCAAATGGAGCTGTAAAAATGTTAGTATTGCATCCAGAAACTCTTTGCTGCGTAAGATGATGGCTGTCGCCGACGACCTCAGATAAACAGTAGCAATAGTTCCGTTTGCTCAGAACATCGTTGGTCAAACCGGGGTCTATTAATATTATTCGTATCTTCCATTCTCCATCTCCATCCGCAGCATCCAAAAGTAATCGCCTAGCTTTATCTGGGCTATGGAATCATGGAACAACTCACTCTGTCGAACACCAAGCAGGCAAAACACACCATAGAGTAGACGTTCGGTTTACATTAGTCGCTCAGCAGGAGCCCTTTTTGCCGCGCATTCACCAGATAAGGGGCGTTTCAGATTCAACAGGGCGGGATTCCTATTCCGAGTGCTGGTACAATTATTTTATATGGAGTTTACGATTTTAAGCTAACGGCAAGGTCTTGCCGCTGCGGGAGGGCTTGCAGAATATTTTGTGCTGCGGAAAAGTCGACCGAAAAGTTGAAATTCCATATTTGACTAAGATTGATTTTATATTCGATAAAGATATGTTGCAATTGCATTTTTATCTATGCATGATATTAGTAATGACTCATTACGAATGATCCAGAATCAAATGTTCATGAATCAAAGGAAAAATGGAAAATATCTCAGAAAAGAAAAATGGGATTAGGAGCGACTTAAGGCTCTGCCGATTTTGAATCGGTACGCTTTGGATGTGAAATGCACATTTGAGCTTTATTTGAGCTGTCACTGAAATGTTCATCAATTAACGATTGAAAGCATTTTTCAATTTAAAACAACTTTAACAACAAAAAGTACTGGAATTCATGGAAAATAATGTTTTATTTAAATAGTCTACTGGTTTAAATTAATATTATTTTACGTCTTAAACGCTAGAAATTAACACCCATTTACATTTTAATGCTATCAATGCAACGTAAATGCACCACACAGCTTGTCAGGTCAGAATCAAAATATTCTCACAGCCATATGGTGTACGTGAACAATCGGGAGTGAAGTATGGATAACTGAGTACATACGTTTTAAAAATGTCCGTAAAAACGTGTGTGACTATGAATCTCTCAGCACAAGTGTGTCGAATTTTATGAATCTCACCGAACTCGCCTTTAAATGATATAGGTCCTCTAGGAATCATATGAAAAACCCCATTTGACTTCTGCTCCCAAGTGGATTTATTGTGAAAGAAATAATTTAAAACAGATTTTTGAAATCCATAATTTTTTCTTAACGTTTTTTCTTAACGTAAAAAACTAGTAAATCTGTTTTATTTCTATCGAAATAATTCTTAAAAGTTTATTACAGCAGCATTATTGATATAGATTACCCTACCCCACCCCATCCCTGCATCTAGCAGGATTTAATTTACAATTCTTAAGGCTTGTTCGCGACAAAATTTGGACACCCCTAAATACTCCCGTATTTAGCCGTATATCTCAGGAAATACTTCATCAACGCGTGAAATATTTTGCAGACTGATGAACGTATGTCTATTCATTGTATAGAATTATTTTTTGGTGATACTACAAGCTCTTAGATCGAAGATGGCTATCTATAACGTTCTTAAATCTTTCGACACACGTTTGAAAACAGCCAGGAAGGCTGAGAGCGGAACAAAAACGGATCTCAGGAATTACCAGAACGACGCGAAGGTGAAGCAAATATTGCAGAAAAGACTAGATTTTTCGCTATGTAAAGCTTGCTTCAGATAGAATTGGAACAAAAACAATTTCCTGTATTTCATTTATTTATTATTGAATTCAAGATCTTTTTTTATACAAATGTAGCGTTTTCTTCATACTTTTAAGAAAAAATACGGATAAAATTATTCGCCACTGTTTCGAAGGAATTCTCGAATTTTTCCTGTAACACGGCTCATTAGGCGGCGCACACCTTCTTCGTCCATCGTTTTAGCTATCTTATTCCACCAGGTCTTCATCTGATTTATGTCTTTGACAACCTTTCTCTTTGCCTTGAGTCTCCTCTTCATGATTGCCCAGTATTTCTCAATAGGGTGGAGCTGGGGGCAGTTGGGTGCGTTAAGGTTTTTCGGAACAACCTGGACCCCTTTCTCGGCATAACATTATTGAACGACTTTGCTGTAATGACAGCTTGCCAAATCTGGCCAAAATATTACGGGATGGTCGTGGGATCGAATGAACGGCAAAATTCGTTTTTGGAGACACTCTTTTTGGTATAGTTCCGACGTCATTGTCTTATTTGTAACGAAAACTTTCGTTTTTTTGCTACAGCTGCAAATGCCCTACCAAATTATGAATTTTCGTGCAAATTTGTCGGCAAAAATAAATTTAAATTTGGCTGGAACATCCCCCCGAGCCGTTGTCAAGAAAAATTTTTAACCTGTGATTTGCCCGAAGTCAGCCTCGACATAGGTTTCATCGTCCATTAGAAGACACCCGTCGAACTTGGTCAGCACCTGGTCGTATAGCTTCCGAGCACGGATTTTGGCCACACTATTCTGTTTTATGGTCCGATTTGGCTGTTTGCTAGCTCGATACGATTTGATTCTTTCCCGGAGTCGAGTTCTCCTCACGGTACTATGGGCATGGGGTACTATCCTCACGGTCTGACAGATTGGGATTCCTCTTAATCGTCTTCAAAATCTTACCACGCAGTTTCCGGTCGACAGAAAATCGAACAGGCACACTAATAACAGCTCTCTGGCGTTGTTTACTTGTCGTAGAAAACTTATCGCCACATTTCCTGCTTCCGTTGCGTTGCAAACGTTTAGAAGCAGTCACTTTTATCGCGATTTTCTTTGAAAGCTCTTAAGTTTGTTCAATAGTTTATACTGTTTCTGCACCTCAGTAAGTATTTTCGTTGTGTACTGTGTAGTATTTCGCAATAAAGTAAGTTGTCTAGGTATGGAAAAGGCAAAACGCTTGAACGAGGTGCAGAAAGGTCAAATCCGAGTTCTGGCGGATACTGGTCTCAGTTATCGTGAGATTGCCCGGAAAATCAATAGATTCGCAAAGGTCGTTCGGAATTATCGAATAAATCCGCAGAAAAATGGGATTAAGAAGCAAAAGGGAATTCGAAACTAACAGCTCGGCAAAAAGGACAAATCCGAGAGGAAGCTACCAAAAACCACTTGAGTTGTCGCCAGATTATTGCCAAACTTGATCTTCTAGTGTACAAAGTACCGTTAGCCGCGTTCTGATTGTGTCTCCGAACATCAAATAGACAAAACTAAAGCCTAAACCTAGACTTACGCCAAAGCCCAAGCAAACCGACTACAATTCGCACAGAATCATACAGGACTGACCAATGGCGCCAGGTCATATTTTTTGATGAGAAAAAGTTTAACCTCGACGACCCAGACTGCTACAGTCATTATTGGCACGATTTAAGGGATAAAGGAGTAACCCGAACCAAGAGAAATTTTGGAGGAGGAACTGTAATGGTATGGGGTAGATTTACCTATGATTCTAATTTACGCATCTGCTGGATCGCCACAAAAATGAACTCGACTACTTACTGCGACCTCTTGGAAGAAGTGTTGGTGCTGTTTTTGGAAGATCATTTGGACGAAGAGGTTATTTTTCAGCAAGATAATGCTTCAAGCCATGTGTCGCGACAGACCAAGACATAGTTTCAGACGAAAAAAATCACCGTTCTTGAATGGCCAGTATGTAATCCGGATTGCAGCCCTATTGAAAACCTTTGGGGAATACTGGCATCGAAGGTTTACGCAAATGGGCGCCAATTCAATAGCGCGAATGAGTTGAAGGCATGCATCAAGGAGTGCTGGGAACATAACGACAAAGAAACTATCAAGAGCCTGGTTTCTTCGATGACCAAGAGAATCTTTGAAGTCATCAAGAACAACGGAGGAGCTATCAAGTGTTGAAACAACAATAATTTGCAAACGCTTGAATTTAACTGAAGAGGACTTGAAGTGCGGCTAAACGAATGCAACCCTTTGTTTTTATTTTTTTTGATTTTAACTACATGAGAAGAACGATTATTGAAGAAACCATGTTACTTTTTATAGCTCGGAGACATAAATAAAATGATTTTTGAAAAATGAAATGATTTAACATTCATTTGATGTAGAAGGAGATTATCGCTCATCGCCATGTGGCACCAAGAGTGAACAGTAATGTTTGCTAGAATGAAAGATATGAAGAGAAAGTGTTGAGAGTAGATTGGAAATAGAACAGAAGTAATGAAAATTGAGCGAAAGGGCATGGGTAAAGTAGAACTCGTACCAAGGACGTTACCTTTGCCTAACATCCCACTGCGGGGTAGGTCGAGGCACGGACGAGTCTGCCACCTCAACAGGCAAAAGTAACGCGTTGGTATGCGCTCATGTGCTACTGATAGCTGTGTGATAGTTTCTAGCGGTAGTTTGTATGCACTCTGTTTTGATGCGCACATGGGAGAGGAACTCTCTCCTTTTTGGGTTTGCTTTGATTCACAAAGTCTGAGATCACTCAGGTTTTTTTCTCGTCATCTCTAACGTAGAGACCTCTGAGAGAAATACCGTGAAGCGCACCATGAAAAGGTGATCTACCAGCGTTACGGGTCACACCAGTAGGATGTTAAACTGTCCACTCTTTTTGCCTCATGGCGATGAGCGAACATCTCCTCCGACATCATAATAGTTACTACACGCACGGAGAATAGAAAACATAACAATTAGAGTATTCATTTGATTTATAAACCTAGAAAAACCCTGGTGCTGCTTAAAGAATGCATCGCACTGTAGTTACCCATTGTATCTATTTTAACAATTTTTTTTAATAGGTTTGCGTCGACCATCGGTTGACTCGGTTGAATCAGTGTCGATACTTTGTTCCGCAATATTTTGTTATCGGGCGTAGCGTTTTGTCTATTGTTCGTTACGCGAGTGATCGAGTGAGCATGAGAAGCCGTGGTTAGCCGGGCAAGATGGGTAGGTGGTGAAGTAAACAATTAATTTTGATCCAAATTATTCGCTCACCACGCTCATCGGGTCACCTTATCTTCCAACAAATACACCACTGTCCTATTTTGTGAGTGACATCCGTACTGTTGGTGTAGATCGGCCCAAGTTGGCACTCAAGCGTTGAGATGAATTACCTTGTTTTCCTAATGAAATATTACTATCAAACTCTGTGAGTGATTGGGGCCAGCATCCTTACTGTTGGTTTAAATCGGTCCAAATCGGCTTTCCAGCATTACTAATGATCATTTCGATTTCCCAACAAAAATTCATAATCACACTCTACTTTTTTTCAAATATTTCACTTCACAACTTATCGTTAACCAAAACGAACCCGGCTGCCACCCAATCCTGTTATTCAAAATCCCAGTGATTTCTCGTGGAAGTGCAGTGAACTCCGCGGCTTCCAATAACGCGAGTATCACGTCAACATATTTCTAGCCTTTCCTAACTTGTTCTGTATTCAAGCAGGGCCGGCGCCGGTTTTGCCTTCCCGAGCAGGACCGAATAGCTCGATAACTGGCCTTGGTATTAAGGAGCTCAGATTAAGAAGTAAAATACCTGAGGATAATACCATAAAATTGTTCCCACAATGTTATACGAATACCAAATTGAGGTAAGACACTACCAAAATAGTACCTCTCAGGTATTCCGAGGTATCCAAAATAACAGGTTCTGTTATTCGAGAGATATTTTGCTTGTAATTCTTAGGTATTTTGCTTAGGTATTTTACCTTTTAATCTGAGCTCTTTAATACCAAGGCCAGTTATCAAGATCAAAATTAGGTATTCATATGTTTTTGTCTCCTGCTCGGGTTGGTTTGGGATCATCAGTTATTACACATAGAAGATGTATGTAAGCATCATCTGTTGGTTCTTTGTGTAATAACAGCTGATCTGGCAACAACGGAATTGCAACCTCAATCATGCTCATGCTCATGCTTAGGGAGACGTCTCAGAAAATCCGAATGACACCGACTGGAATTGATACCGACTGGGGTCAGAGGCAACCACCACCGGCATCTACACCACCAGCGCCGTCTTATCAGAAGCTGTTTATATCAGTAGCCAACAAATCCAAAACCACATGCTCGCCCCGTAACAGGTTCCGGATGCTCCGTAACCATACCAATGGTAACGAACAGTTGCGTTCCCCGTAACAGATTATTTCAACTGAAATTTGCCTCTGGGGGTAGCCCCGGCGTAGTGGTTAACATCCATACCTCTTACACCAAAGTTACGAGTTCGAATCTCTCCCGCGGACAAGATTCGAAAATGGTTCAATTTGCCTACGCCAGGCGGTCATTATACGACTGGCCTCCCGAGCAGGAGACAACAACATATGAATACCTAATTTTGATCTTGATAACTGGTCTTGGTATGAAAGAGCTTAGATTAAGAGGTAAAATACCAAAGCAAAATACCTAAGAATTGCAAGCAAAATATCTCTCGAATAACAAAACTTGTTATTTTGGATACCTGGGAATACCTTAGAGGTACTACTTTGGTATTGTCTTACCTCAATTTGGTATTCGCATAACATAGTGGGAACAATTTTATGGTATTATCCTCAGGTATTTTACTTCTTAATCTGAGCTCTTTAATACCAAGGCCAGTTATCAAGCTATTCGAACCTCCTCGGGCTAATAGGCCAACGGTAACATTTTTTAGATACTTCGTAAGAGTGGTCACAGTATGGTTTTAATGTGAGGCAGTTTTATGAGATATCGATACAAACAATATGTTTTAGTAAATCATTTGGCCATGATCCTGAGCAATGATGTTTATCGTCTTTTTTATTCTGTATTAACTTGACAATATATTTTTATGACAGAGTTTTATTTCCTGAAATGAAGGTATACATTCTTTGGTAAAATTGTAACAAAGCTAATTTCAAGCAACGTTGCTAACTAAATATTTTTGAAGTTTTTGAATAAAACTATTCAGAACAATTTTCCCTAGATAACTTAGGGTGTCCAGCCACTTAGGGAGTAGTTGAACGCTTATCATACATTCTGCTGGCATTAGTTCTAAGTGTCCAATTCTTTTCAATCGGAGATTATTAGCCATAGTCATAAAACGCATATTTCAACAACTAGTTTAAGTATGCAAAACATGAAATTCCGGTAAAATTTATTTAGAAATCTCATGATCGAATCCGGGTCAATATGACCCGAGTTTAATATCCGTAATTTTTTTAATGCATCTCTATGAAAATCGGATTACATCACATACGGAGCATGCACTCGCCATACTTATTCTTCAAAGATTCTTAGCACATCAATCAATGCTTAGGTTCTCAGTCAAAGACTTAAAAAATGGGGAATTGGTGGTACAAAGATATATATTTTAATCTTACCTCGTTTTGGTGGGGCTGCAGTTGGGCAGTCCAGCTCATCAGAACCGTCGTCACAATCACGTACGTCATCACATTTTTTCGATTTAGCAATACATTTGTCATTATCGCATCTGAACTGTTCGTCGGTGCAATCTGTAATAGAAGAAAAGCAAAAATATGGAAAGTTTTAGCAACACTCTCGTTAAATCGTAAAAATTCGCACTAATTGACGATTGGTTGTTGGTTTTAGAAGGAAATGAAGGACACTGCATGGGTATTGAATGGTAAATTCGCTGTTATTTTGCTGCATGGATCGATGGCCTTTTTGAAATCTCCCGATATATTCGATGATTTCAAATTAAATGAACACGTGAGACAAACTTCAAACATACACTCGAAACACACTCGCACAGGTAATGGATATTCAAAGCAAAAGCAGATAATGTGTAATTCAAGCAACAATGGTTAGATGAACAGGCAAACTATCGAGCACAATCTGCTACCTATCGTTGCTGGAGGCCCTGGGAAACATTCCGGCAGGTCTTCGTCGGCGCCGTTTGGACAATCGCGGACTCCATCGCATTTTTGCACATCGCAAATGATAACATTTGAAGTACCGCATCGGAACTTGTCGTCACCTCTGCACCTATCATCGAGGTAACTGCCAACGTTTTGACTGGATGTTTCTACAGCGATCTCAGTTTCCGCTTCAGTTACAGGTACATGCTCGTCAAACCCGGTGTCTTCTTCTTTGTCGTCGTCGTTTGTATGTTCGCCAATAAAATGGTCGATAATTTCGTGACCCGTAGATGAAACCGTATAAGGCCTTTCACTGATGAAAGGCGTTTCAGTGAACGGTTCAAGAGGTTTATCTCCAGGATCATGATAATCTAGATAGGAAAAGAATCGAGTTTATTCCTCCATTTGATGAAGAATCCGACATTATGTGAAAGCGAGTCTTGGTTTTAGTAATACGATGAATGGGTTCTTGACGCATAGTTGGTAGTGATTATTGGATAATGTTTACAGATGGTGTGGCAAAATTTGAAAAGAAAACGTGAAATATACCTGTTTCTTCATAGTCTCCGTCCAACGTACCTAAATTTTGAAACATAAAAATTGAATTGATTACATGAACGAATTTGGAATTAAAAACAGAAGTCAGGTTTGATGAAAAAATTATACAGATAAATTTTGATACCAGGAATTTTTAGATAGGATAGGGAACGGCTTAAGCACCCCAAGACCCTATTCCAAGCACGGGGTGAAAGTTAATCTAAACCGCTCATTTTTTGCAGTATGGTGCTTCACTTGATGGAGCACGGTACTGCAAAAAATCCACGTTGTAGGGTCACGTTAACCCCATGCTTGGAATAGGGTCCCGGGGTGCCCCAGCCGTTCCCTACCCTAGTACAGTGCATTTAAATAAGCCTATAGTTAACAAGGAGCTCTATTTTTCCCTACAGTTATAATAATGTAAAAAAAATGGTGCAAAATAAATTAGTGCTCTAGAATACTCAATTCCGGATCAACAAAGATCTTTGATAGAGATAAGCAATATGTCTGAATCGATACATCTAAATCTCTTCACTCATGAAAATATTAGACTAAAAAGAAACGGCTGCGAATCAACTCAAATTTTCCTGAAAATACCATAGAGCTACAACAATCTATTTAAGCACTATAAAAACAAACGCGCATCGTTTGTCTTTTGATCCACAGTACATTGGTGCTTAAATATTCTAATCTTTTCCTACTAGAATTTTGAACTGTTTTGTCAGCTTTGAAATATGTGCATATGTATTTATCATCATCTTGTTGTGCTTGGTTTTATGCGCCCTAACGTTTGCATTAGAAAATATGGACAAAAATTGCCGATTTTTCATGGATTTACACTGATAGGCAAAATAAAGTGCCCACCTCATCATTTTTTCAATTTCTCTCAGTTACTGGGTTCAAATTAAAGTAAACACACTGTATTTTTTTTATTATCTTATTTTTTATATTCTTTTTAAGTTTCACTTATGGAATACTGCAAAAAAAGGAGTTTTAATTTAAAAAAATCAATTTGTGTTGAAAAAAAACACTGACAAAATAAAGTACCCACTTCATTTAGGCTACAGAAAACATAAATTAAAGTAAAATAAAAGCATTTCAATAATTGATGTGTCCACCTTTGGCCTTCAGGACCTCCTGCAGGCGCTTCGACATGCTCTCGACCAGGTTCTTTAGGTGCTGTGGATCTAGTTCTTCCCAGGCACGCTCCAGGGCTTCAAAATAGTTATTTTTATTGGTAACACCAGTTTTGTCAACCCTGGCATCGAGAATCGCCCACAAATTCTCGATGGGGTTGAGGTTCGGCTTTGTGGAGGCCATTCCAGCGGTTTGATCCTACATGACCGAAAGAAAGACTTGGTCTTCTTGGCAGTATGCTTCGGGTCGTTGTCCTGCTGGAATACGAACTTCTCTTCAAGGCCCGTCTGGATCAGCGAAACCTCGAGATATTCTCGCATGATGTCGATGTAAGAATCTGCCGTCATTATCCCGTCGATTTTCACAATCCTTCCCACTTCACCCAACGAAAAACACCCCCAGACCATCACATTTCCTCCTCCATGCTTCATCGTGCCTTGGATGTGGCGCTCCTGAAGCTTCTCTCCCGATCAGCACCAAACACGAACCCGCCGCTTTCGGTTAAACAGCTCGAATTTTGATTCGTCCGGACAGAGAACCGTTTTCCAGAACTCTAGGGGCTTATCAGCATGCTCCTTAGCAAACCTAAGCCGTTTGGCTTTGTTTGCCTTGCTGATAAATGGGCGCTTCCGGGCAAGTTTGCTATTCAACCCCTGTGCTACGAGACGGCGACGAACAGTTCGACCGGAAACTGATAACTGAAGGGTTTCCTGGATCTCGCGGACAGTTACCTTCGGGTTCTTCTTGACTTCGCGCATGATCTTAGTGCCCGTTCTCGCATCCTTTTTCCGCTTCCTGCCTCTGCCAGGGCGATCCACCACTGATCCAAACGTTTTAAGCTTCAGAAGAATTTTGCCAACCGCTGCCTTACTGATACTGTACTTCTTAGCGACAGCCCGGTGCGATTCACCGTTTTGCACATCACGAACGACCAATTTTCGGATACACAAGGGAATTGGTTTCGAAAGCACTGCGTTCTCCATTTTTTCAATTGAATCAAAAGCGATCACGTATTCAAATGCACCATGTTGAGCCGTTTGCTTCAAAACATGTCAAAATATCAAAACATAAACAATCGAGGGGTCTTCCAATGGAAACTTATCGAAAACATCGATTTTTGAAGTGGGCACTTTATTTTGTCACTGTTTTTTTTTTAACACAAATTGATTTTTTTTCTTTAAGTAAAACTCCTTTTTTTCAGTGTTACATAAGTGAAACTTAAAAAGAATATAAATAATAAAATAAGAAAAAAAAACTACACTGTGTTTACTTTAATTTGAACCAAGTAAATGAGAGAAATTGAAAAAACGAAGAGGTGGGCACTTTATTTTGCCTATCAGTGTACCTTCACCCGCACTGACGAAACTACCCATGCAGCATCAATCATAGTAACCCATGAGTCAGCAGACAAAATTTGACAACTCTATTAGTCGCACTCTACCCGTGATGGCAAAAACAGTGAAGCAAGTATGCGCGTTCAAAGAACGGCACCCCGCCGCGTTTAAAACGAACATCGTGCGGCACTTTGTGGACGCCGGATACGCCCGTTCCGGAATCTACAACATCTTGGCACTATTAGACAACAATCAGAACATCGAAGGAAAGTCCGGTTCCGGACGGCCGACAACCCTGAGGGACAAGAAGCTCCAAAGGATTCTGTCCGAGAGGTCGGTTTAACCGGAAAAACAGTGAAAAAATAACTGGCAAACATGAACATACATGTCAGGAAGCGGACGTCACGTCCACTGGTTTCGGAGCTGCAGGCAATGACGCAGCGGCAGTGGCTGAATAAGATGGTCAACTCGATTTTCCCGGCGAATCGCGACCTGGCGGTGATGATGGACGACGTGACCTATCTCACCCTGGATGGCAATGATTGGCAGGGCACTTCATATTTTACTTCTCTCATGAAGGATGTCAGCTCCGAGGTGAAGTACATTTCACACACCAAGATTCACAAGAAGGTGCTGCTGTGGCTGACAATCAGCGAGAAGGGGATGTTAATGCTGCTCTTCTTTTGCTCCGGATTGGCCGTGAGCTGGACAATTTATAGTACAAGTCGGCGGACCCGCCCAACGTCCCCCAGCTGCGTCCCATCGAGAATTTCTGGGCAAACCTGAAGGGTAAAATTTACTCCAAAAATTTTGTCACGAAAACTGAGGAGGAAATGATAAATAAAACGAAGAAAAAAACTCAAAAACATGCCTACACGCATGTTCTTGTCTGCCATGGCGAATGTTCCGGCAAACTGTTGAAAGGAAGCTCGCAAGGGCATGGATTTTTTTGCAAGTTAGCTTAAATAATTACCTTCCATGGGAAAATCATCAAAATCAATTATCTGGCTGAGCTTTTTTTATCACCATCCTCAAAAAGTCATTTTTTTTAAATGCAAACTTTAATGGAAAGCCTCACCTGGTTTGGTAAAATCTATTCATTATCGACTAGAGCCACTTCAATTGATTGTGGAATCCACATAAACTTGATTTAGTAAGTAAGTAAAAGCACCTCTAATAGTCGTTTCTAGAGTTTCATTCATTTGTTGAAAGTTGGTAAGGACCGTTATTGAACATACGATCGGCATTGAAACTAAGCCTAAACTCAAGGGATTTTGAGGGTGTTTCTTTCAAAATTTGACGCACTTCCTTTCATCGTACCTTAAAAAATATTTGCACACCCCTCATTTTTTGTGATGTGTGCGTTTGGCATCATGCCTCTATTTTGATTTTGCGATTAGCACTTCAGTTATTAAAATGTCGTCAAAAGAAGAGAAGCCACGCATCAAAAGTTTGCACGTGCATGATGAAAATCCAAGCTACTCTCACCCCAAGTTGGCGAAATTGTTGAATGTGGCTAACTAAATCAACTGTTACCAACGTATTAAAAGTGTTCGGTGAACGTTTTTCGACAACCAAGAAAGCTGGATCGGAGGAAAATCGAAAGCAGGAGGCCACAGCGACGACAAAAAGAGTTGCCCGCTGTTTCGAGCGGAACCCCAACCTCGCCGTCCGAGATGTCGCAAAAAAGTTGGGAGTGGATAGAGCTAAAAAACGAGCTGGACTGTCGACTTCCAAGAAAGTGGTGACTCCAAATCGCGACGATAAACAAAACACGTCGGCCGAAGCACGATCGCGAAAGTTGTACACGGCGATGCTGATGAAGTTTGATTGCGTGGTACAGGACGATGAAACTTACGTCATGCCAGACTTTAAACAGCTTTCTGGACAGAAATTTTATACGGCAACCGGACGGGGAAAGGTGGCAGATATTTTCAAGCACATTAAACTGTCAAAACTCGCGAAGTTTAGCTGAGCGAGTGCCTACAAAAATGTCTACTGCCTTTCATGAAGCGACTGTTCCTGTTCCGTTCTATTTTGACCGGATTTGGCATCTTGCCATTACGGAAAAAAAGCCATGGAGTGGTATGCTGTCAACAACGTTCAAATGGTGCCCAATGACAATTACCCTCCAAACACGCCAGAGCTCCGCCCAATCGAACAATATTGGGCCATCGTCAAGCTGAACCTTACGAAGACTCAAAAAGCTGTTGTGAGCGAGAAACAGTTCAAGGCAAACTGGTGGCAAATAAAGTGGACAAGGAGACTTTACCAAATTTTATGGCATGTGTTAAACGAATGACCCGGCTATTCGTATTTGGTAAAAAGGAAGCTCAGCTGAATATTTAGCCTGTATTTAATATTAACTGAACTTGGAAAAGAAAAAGAATTTTACTTTTTAATAAAAACTTTGATCGACTGATGACCATTACTGTTTGACCAAATTTTGATCGGAGCACTGTTTAGCAGTTATCGCTTCTCTAAAGCAACTCAAATATTTTCACCAAATTTTTAAACGATAAGAACACATTTTCTCAATGCAGTTTCTGAGATGTCGCAGGATGTCGATCTACTGCTTTATAATTTAAAATAAGCTTTTTCTAAGGACGACACAACTGAGAAAATAGTTGAAGTTCTTAGACTATTGCCAAGAAACTGGTCATATATAAAAATAAAATCTTACCTTCAAGAAGCTACCCAACATATAACTACTGAGATGAAAAATTATGATTTGGGAATTCGACCTGTGTTAAAAGCTGAGCAATCGTCACATAGTTAAGATGTTCAATAAAAGGATAATAGTTTTTATCTCAAAGGCGACATCAATCGGCCATTTCCTGGGTTGAAAGGATTCGTCAAAACTTTCAAAAGCGCCTTTTGCTTTTACCGTTCGATACATTTTTTATCAAATAATATTTGGAATTATGAAAAAATGAACATACATCTGTTTTATTTACGTCATTTTGGAAACTTAGGCCTTATAAATTTGTTCATACTAATGATTCAGCAGCAATGAGCGTTCTAGCTTCAAACAAAACCATCTTGCATCTCGTTAAATTTTGGATATATGTAGCGTTCAAATGGGTCCTTCCATAGCTTAGTCAGTAAAAGCCGCAGCTACAAAGCATTACTTCGCTGGACGTGGCATAAACTTCCTGGGCATACAACACAACATTAAGTTGAGAGCTAGTAACGAGCTAACTGTGAAAGCAATAAGCTTGAAATGCTAAGAAAGAAGCAATTCCAGCATTCAAATACATAAGGGCCAATCTTCAATGATTGATCTTTTGACTATCTTTTGACAATATCTTGGTTGGGTAACATTAAATTGATGTGTTTGTCTTTAGTTTTTCTAGCAAAAGCTGCCTTCAATCGTTCTATTGGAGAAATTACTAAAAAATTAATTATATTTGGTGTGATAATGCAACGTGAGAGTCAAAGGAAGAGAATGGATCATTGCAGATGGGTCTTTATGATACTGATCGCTAGATGTTCTTTATTGAACCCTAACAATATTTTTTAATTTGTTCACTATTATTCTTGTCCACGATTAAATTCGAAAGATATTCGCGATCTACTGTTCCACACATTTTTTATGCAGGAAAATCTGAGAGTCCTTGATCAATTTTTTCATATTACTTCGAAACATTTGTTTTTCATCCATTTGTCTCCAAAATCTACATGGCCAGAAATTGAATTAAATTTGAGAGGCCACTTTACTCAGTCGCATGGGAAAGTTTCAACGTACACAATCACTAGATTTAACAGTTCTCTTGCAGTCTTTTGTGGATTTGAGGTTGATATGTTTAATATATGTGACGGTTAACTCCACAAAATCTGATCACATTATTTATTCCTCTAGCGAGCAAATCTCAATTTCAATTAGGGATAAATTATAAATGCATGTACAACCTTTTAAACCCTTCATTCAAAAAATACCACCTTACAAGAAATCTGCCGTTTAAAATATTATAGATTTTTCAGAAGCGTATTTTTTCAGTTAACCAGCTTGAAATTTGAAATATAATCGCATTGAACAGTGGTGAGCACCACTGAGGCAGTCGGAGTATGTATTATATCGAATAGCAACTAAAATTCACGATGTTGGCTGAGCAAAAGTATATAACTACGCAAATTTGTGTTTTCTCCAAATGTCTAAAAAAGTTGCTACTCTTCCTAATTTTGTTAAATAAAATTAAATATGAACGGAATGAAAAGTAGAATCTACATTAATTATAATGCATCTTTAAAATATTAGGAGCCAACCAGTTTGCAAAGTAATATCCTTTCGTCTACAGTTTTTGCATCCTATGTTCAAACCTACGATAACATTGAATAGTTCAGTGACATTTACCTTGAGACGTAAGACTGTATCCTTTCAAATCAAAGTTCTCATAGCCCTTCTCGATTGCTGAACGAAGATGGCTATCAATTCTAGACCTACTCAAACTCTTATCCACGTTGATCTCGAACGTTACGAACGTTTCGCGCTCATCGTCCGCGTTTCGTCTGTAAACAGAGAAGTATGGTTAAGATTATTCGCACTGCTTTATTCTCTGAGAGTGAATAGCACCCAGAGAGTGAAATCTTCTCAACGGAGAAAACTGCATTCAACATTGCGTGCAACTTATGGCACTCGGGAGAGCAAACGATTTCGTCTCTTTGAGAGTGGGTGCTTCTCCGACGAACTGGGTACAATATAACAACAATAAATGTACTCACTCTAGCTCCTGTACAGTGATTATGAAGTTGGCAGTGAAGTCGACATCACTTAGCAGGGCATGTAGTTTTTCGGCAATATTGCGTGCCACCTGTTTGAATCGGTTGCTTTCCTTATTCTCAAACTCTGTGTCATATGCCTCAAACACCGTAAAGGTCAGTTTATCTGGAAAACAGAACCACGAAATGTAAACAACACGCTTGGCTTGGTAATTATGTTTCGTCTCGGAAGCTACTTACATGCATATTCGAATCCAAACCCATCAGGCGTTCCACCTGAGCCAGACATTCTGTCTTCATCATCATACGCAGATTCATCGAATTGTCTCTTCGGTCGAAGTGCCTCATCACCTTGTCTCTGTTTGTTCTTTTCGAAACGGGCTGATTTTCTTAGGTTTTCACTTTTTCGTTTCTCACTTTTCTGAATCTTCTTGTCACTCTTCTTGCTAGCATTTAAATCTCCGCTTCGTTCCTTTTTACTACCGTTAAGTGGTTTCTTAGGATTCTTCTTTTGCTTCTTCTTTTTTACTGGTTTGACGCTCTTTTCAGGCCCACTTAATAAATTATCAATGCTTCGCTTGATTCTGTGTACACTTCGCACCAGCCAATTCTGACTTTCAGCTTCTGGCGCCGTAATCTCCTTGCCCACCTCATCGACGTCATCGTCGTCATCGCTATCATCATCCTCAATATCATCATCGGTGATCGCAACATTGTTGTTATCGAAGCCGCCTAGGTCGAAAAGACTTTCCTCCTCGACGTTGTTGTTGGCGGTGCTGCGTTTGCTAACAGTAGAGTGCGGCTGGCGCTCTTCACTGCCGGCCTTATTGGCGAGGGGTAATGAGATATCGTCGAACACTAAATCAACATCACGGTGGTGCTGTAGGGAAGAAAACAAAGTGGGATAAGTCATTTTCTAATTGTAGTAGCTCATATATTTTTAATGTTATATCTGACGTTTACATTGAAATTTGCGAGGAGCGTGGTGTAAAAAAGTGGACATTTTTGCCTATAGGACCCCTTTCTAAACAGCCTACTCCCCACCCTCCTTCATGCATGTTTTGAATGTCGCATATACTATAGATGGAAGAGAACTAGCGAGAGGAGAAACTTTATTTGTAACATTCGCTTAACCAAAAACATTTCATAGATTTTGTTTTGATGCAATCGGTTTTTGAAAGTGCAAGTCGAGGCTAACAGCGTTGTCTTGTTAGCTGTGGATCATTCAGATAAGATAGCTACTGGCTTAGAAATCAATGCTGACGTACAATCGAAAAGTGGTTTTCAATTAAATGCTGCTGGGAAAATTCCCGTAAACATATTTCCATATGTTTTTATGCCGAAGAATTAAGAGGATCAAAAGCTCGTTTGAGCTTCGTGTTGATGGTCACCAATTTCTATATTTTCAGATTGCATTTACCATTGAGTTCAGCTGTGATCAACTGCAAACTAGAGGCAATAGCGTGGATAATATTCTTTTTTTTTTAAATACATGAATAAATTGGCATTTGTGAAAAACACATTTCTAGACAGTAAGATGTTTGTCGGGAAATCTAGTGTTCAATAACGTTCTGATTTTTTCCACCTGACAAAGAAAAACGATTACCATAGGTTCTGCCCCAATGTTTCATGCCAAAAAATTGTCAATATATTTCATTGATTCTATACGACATGTAGAGGGTTGGCCCAATTAAGTGAAGCAAAAATAATTGCTTTGAATTAAAATGATTCTTTTCAAAGTATTTAAGTATAAAAACACAGAATTAGAGTTAAATTCGTTCACCTTTTTATATATTGTATTACAAGTGGCACACATCTCTTGTTCAGGAATCTCATTCCATAATCTCTACAAATCTGCTTTGAATTTCTCAATGCCCTTTTGTTTAGGGTTCTTACATTTTTTTTCCATAATGCAAATAAAAAAGTCTTATAAATCTAATATGCCTAGTATGTCTAACCGGCCATAATTCTTTAGGGATCGGAAAATTGTTCTTGCAGCAGGTTTGCGTAATATTTGCTGAATTTGAAGCAGCAGAATTCTGCTTGAAACCCCGTTTGCGGATCCAAAAATGGTTTTAGCATTTTTTTTATCAAACGTCCTTTCAAAACATTGTTGAGATAGTAATTGGCATTGATATAAACACTTTATTTCATGAAAAGAAGAGGAAGTCGATCTTCCGAGGATATTGCCCCCCCCCCCTCCACAGTGGGGCGACCCCATACAGAAGCTGGCCATGCATAAAATTGTCTCCAAATCAATATAAACACGTGTTCCCTAACTAATTTTGGGTCGCTGAATCCAAAAATGAGGTTGCTTTTTCATTAGGACGCGCTCAAATATTAAATAACACAAAAAATTGGCATTATCAAAGCGCTTTGATAATCCAATATATTTTTCATAAAAAATTGCGCGGGAGGTGATGTCAGATTTGTTTACACCATCTCTGGTGTTATGTAATATTTAAATGGACCCAAAACAACGTTTTCTGCCTTATTAGCAATTTGTATAATTTTGTCACTTTTTTAGTTCTTTTTCAGTAATTTTTAAACAGTTTCATGACTATGTTGAGCACAAAAAAGTTATTCGTAGCAAGGAACTCCTTTAAAACCATGTTTTGTATGTTTTCACGTTAACACGTAACTACAAATAAAAATTTAAAACTTTTCTTCAACTAGTGTTTTTTCTTGAATTTTTATATCATTAGCAATTTTTAAAAAGAGAGAAAAATGTGTTATTTATAGGAGACAACACAACAATTTTAATTTTTATTACAGTACAAATTAAAACATCAATAGAAATAAAATGCAATACAAATTTAAAAACAAAACCAATCATCACTTTCACTTTCGTATTCATCATCTTCTTCATTATCATCATCAACTAAATCTTCTTCTTTTTCGTTCTCTTCTGATCAATATCGTTTTTTGCTTTCATAAGAAGTGTTACTTCTTCAGGAAGTTCCTTGAACTTATTTTTATCTTTCTCAAAATGTACGTTCACTATTGGAACTGTGGAAATCAGAAGGCGGTTAACTATATCCCTATTTGTATTTTCTTGCGTTTTCGTGTTTTTAATAACTTTATTACTTTTTTCCTGAGCCTCCTACGTCATTCTGGCAATATTGCTGCATGGATTATACTATGACCATGAATTAAGATTCTATGCATTGCAGTCGGCATGTGGTACCAAGAGTACAGCTTTACATAATGCTTCGCGGTGACAATACAGTAAGTGAATTTTCTCTGAGTCTATTTGCTCTGAACATGAAATTACAATAAGAACGCTTCGAAGCCTTTTAATTAATTCCAAATCCACTCCTGTGATTTCGGAACTAATCTTAGGAATTGTAAAAAAAAAGAATTCGCGTAGTGTTGCCAACAATCAATACATAACTACCGATTTGAAATTGGTTCACTGTTGTAGAACCCCTAGGTCCGAAGTACACCTTGTAGTCTGCACCTTGCAATAATTATTGCGCTTTTCGGTACCTTGTTGTTTTGATTCGCTATGTTATTTTGACACAATATTTGAGGGTGTGTTGGTGTGCGTTACGTTATTAGGGGCAAATCATTAAGCTTGGGACTGGTGTGCTAGTACTTCCTGAGCCAAAAAATGCACTGGAAAAAAATATACTGGAATCCCTATCTGACTCGAATTTAAAACCTTGTTTTCGTACCTGTCTTTTACTGGTTCCCTTATGATTTCAGAAGCGTGTCTTGACAATTTTGCCATAATACATAACGCTTTTTCAGGTGTAATTTGTGTGTGATTGTTATTGCGATCAACAGCCTGTTTGATTAAATTTGCAGCGTTGTAATTATGATCGGCACACATGCTCATCTCAGCGGCAAAGCTCAACTCATTTGCTGAATGATTAGCTCTCATTTCTTGAGTTCTCAGTCGTTTTGTTCGTTTACTGCACTCATCAAAGGATTTCAAAGGTTTTGCTCTCGGTGACGGTTCTTTATAAGGTGGATTCTGAATCCATTCCGAATGGTCTGCCTCAAATCGGTTACGCTTCCTTTGCGAACGCTGAAATTTCATATTGAATGATTTCCAAAAACTATTGAACTCCTTATCCTTATTCTACGGAAACCAGTTGATTGCTGCTGCCTTCATCATTCCTAGCGATCCTTGAAGTTTCATCGCTTCATATATCTTTTTTCTTTTTTATCCGTTTCCTTTAAAATTATAAGAAGCAGTATTCATCAGAAATAGTTTAGCCAGACCACATTTATTTCAGATAATTATTCCACGAAATAACCATAACAACTTACTTGCAATTTCACTATCCATATCCCCAATTATTTTGGGTACCACAAGCACTTCAATAATACAGTTTGACTCAGAATATTGCCAGTAGCAGCCAGATACAAAATAAAGATTTGATGCTAACAGAACGCTCTTTCAGTTGCTTAGTGATACGGAACAGAGATGAATAGGTGTATGAAAAAGAATAGCGATCAGTTTGTTCAATCTTCACACAAAAACAAAATTTTCGGTCATACCACAGTTTGTTGACAAGCTAGGAGAGTAATGCATACAGAAAATAGGCTATTGTTGATATGATCACTTTTGAAACAATTGAACATGAGATGCTTGAAGCGCTTGCAGAAGAGATAAATCTTGCCAAATTTAAAAAAAAGCGCAAATTGCCAAAAACCCTACCATTTCTTCAAAAAATATCAATACTCTGCACAAGTCTGCGCTACATAAGGCTATCTCTATTTGAAAGCTAACATTTGAATCTAATATTTACAACCAACCCAGGCGCACATGGGCTTCATAGTTTTGTAGCAGGGTTTTCACAAAAAATCACACTTTTTCGTTTAAATTCAAATTTTACTAAACTTTTGTACTATTCAAAAAAAAAAAATTAATGATGCAGATTTGTTCTATACATCATTTAAAGGAACTTTTTCTTAAACACACTCTTAATTGAAGTCAATGGTAGAGCTCTGGTGAATTATGTAATTTTTATAATTTTATTTAAAAAATCGCAAAAAACACAGAGGTGAAGTACTTCAAAAAATCGTACAGAACTCAAATTCAGTCCAATCACTTCAAGAATTTGGATTTAAAAATTTCAATAGTGTATTGTCACAGAAAAAAATATAAAGAAGACGTCATCTTGAATTTCGTATTTTGAATTAATAACCAGCGATTCCCCACTGTGTCCCCCTCCCTCAACCATCACAGATGTGTGATTTTGATTGGACCAATCATACTTCTTACCGATAAAATAAATCACATTAGAGCTAAATTTAATTTGTTACTTTTTCAAAAAAATGAAAAGCTAATTTCCAGATAGATCATCCTCTGGATATTGTATCTGAGGCTTCTGGCAGACTAAATAGATGCATCGGAAAATGTTGCATTGAATTTTACGAAAAAACCTTAGTGTATTATAAATTGAACATTACTGCTTGGCGGTTACTGCTTGGCGGTTATCAAATAGAGAGACGAGAGTCATCGATGTTCTGCCATACAACATCGCATATATCATGTCAAAGTCATGTGACTTTGCTTTGGCATACTGATTGATGACACACGTCAACCACAACACTGCAGCTCATTGCAGTTCGGATACATGTGCTATTTTTGTTTTGTGAAAACTGAGACAAAGTTATTTCAACTCCTTTTTGTTTCAGTACTTTTATTTTATTTTGCTAAAGATGTAAATATCACATGACATTTGAACAAAAAAAAACCATAATATTCTGAATAGAGTTTATCATAGAAGCGTGAGTGTAAAAGTTTCATAGTTATTTAAAATACGCTTCAAATTAACTAGACATCATTAAAATATCTCAGAGGTACATTGAGGCACATTTGAGATGTTTCGGTTTTATATAAGGTGTTCAAACTGGTCTATGTGATTGTTTATGCCTTTAAAATCTTTCGATTAGCAAGAACAACAGGCGGATAATGATACAATTTTATGCAATCGACATTTTTTCATAAAATAAAAAAAATAAACAAATAAACGATAAATTCATAACAAATTGATGCACGGCTCAAAATGTTTAGTACCAAAAACATTGCAAAGCTTCCGCCTTTTTGTATTTAATAAGAAGGTCTTAAATCTTAAATGCATGATTTTATGTAATGTTTATCCATATGACAACATACAAATTTGAAAATTTGAACACCCTGATATGAGATAACATTGATCAGCACCTCATATGCGCTATAAATAAAAGTTTTTAAAGAATTTATGCAATAATTTGAGTTCCCTAGAAACTGATGTTTTTGATGAAATCTACATATGAAGTCCAAAAATATCAAAAAGATGATTAGAAATGCATGAGTTTAAGTTGTTTTAAAATGTTTTTTGTTTTATTTTAATCAATGTAGTCTCCTTTTCAGAAGACCTGAACCCGTCTGAAATGTAATTTTCCGGCAGGTCTGCAAAATACTCCTCCGCGGCGTCGATAATTTCTTTACGTGAACTGATTTTTTCTATTGATGAGCCATCTTTTGAGGTTTGAGCACAGATAAAAGTCCGAGGGAGGCAAGTCGGGTGAATACAGTGGAGCCGTAAATGCTTAATTTTAGCCGTGGTCGTGATGCTCTTGTGCACAGTATTACTCGCGTTTGATGGTTCTATTCTGTTCGAGGTAGTCCACGAAGAGTATGCCATGACAATCCCAGAAAACCGACGCCAGAATCTTTCCAACCCATTGACGCTCCCTAGGCCGCTTTGGAACACTCGTGCCAGCTTCAGTCCATCGCCGGGAACTCATTCTGTTCACTAGTGTGTAATAGTGGATCCCAGCTTTATCAACAGTTACCAATCGATGTCAAAAGTCCTTCCGATTCCAAATCAGCAAGTCTAAACACTGCTTCGAAATACTCTCGCGTTTGCGTTTTTGGTAAGGAGTGAGCATACCCAGCGGAGGATAACTTTTTCAGTACTAATCATTGTGGCATCTGTTAGCTCACGTGCCTTCATTTTCCGGTCAGCCAACACCATTTCATGAGCTTTTTAGACATTGTCCTCTGTAACCGCATTGGCGGGCCTACCGCTGTGGACTTGATTGGTAGTGGAGTTGCGGCCACCACGAAACTCTCGAAACCAACATTTAATGGTGTAATGTGACGGAACATTTGCCCCATAATTCTTATCCAACTTTTCTTTTGTTTCCTTCGCCGTTTAGTCTTTCAAAAAAAAATTTTTTTTTTTTAGGATACGAAAATCGTTTTTATCCATATTTAACATGATGCCAAGCACGTCAACAACAATCAACATGATGCCAAACATTTCTTTTTTCTTTCTATATTATAGTGCCTTTCAGCCTTTGGCGGGTTCGGCACTTCGATGCCAAACATGTCAAAACAAAACTAAGGACAGTATTGCACTGACATTGGGCGTTTATGCCTAAATATGAACGGACTACAAGGCAGTATAACCTGTTTTTGCAGTAGCATCGCATTTTGGCGGTCAAGGAGGTTACTTTTCACTCCACCTAGTATCTTATATCATGATTGTGAATATCGATTATTCCAAAAGATATTTCGTGATAGGTACTAACAAAGATTTTGCATTTAATCACGTGTTATGTTTGGGTTTGAGAGAAGCTCCCAGTTTTGTGCCAAGCTGCAAAGCGAATGAATCGACTGTAAATATACACTGCTCCAGTGCTGCAAAATATGTTTGCATTGCTCAGCAATGCGTTGTTGAACTATAAAGGCTGTGTACGATAAAAATGGCACACTGACAATCTTCCGTAACTTTAGAACCGTATGAAACCTGACAATTTTAACAAATCTAATTCATACACAGAAAAAAATAATAAGTTTTAACTGGCGCGTGAAATTTCAAACCAAAGGAAGTGTAAACAACGAAATGGTTTGCAATCTTGCATTCACAGTACAATAATGTTCACTATCTTTCATACAACAACTTAGATTCAGGCGTTATTTGGCTTAATTTTATATAAAATATCCCATTATTTTCTGCCAAATTTTGCATTCTTTTTATGAGCAAAAGATAACGCAGAAAATGCAATGTTTCTTTTTATCTGTGTGTATTGTTTACATCTGTAAAGTTTCATAGTTATTCATGTCGTCGATAAAAAAAATATGCCGTGAAAAATGTTGTGCACTTACAATCAAATTCCAAATGCGTCCCACCGATGGATCGCTGAAAATCTTGGAATTGCAAATACAACTGTATGATGCATGACTTCCTAGGCATGAATATTTTGTTGCCAAGTCCAAGTTCGATGTCCCGGAGGATGTTCGAAAAAATAAATTATCAAAATTCGCAAAGAAGTTGTGGCAGGCGATTTGCGGCTGTAATGGTTTACTCGGAAGAGTGCCTTAAGATGTGTCGCTTGCCGTTCATAAGAAAGCACAAAGGATCAACTATGTTTTGGCCTGATCTAGCCTCCTGCTACCACGCTCGAAACGTGTTGGAGTGGTACCGAGCCAACGGAGACAATTTTGTGCCAAAAGATATCAACCCAACAAATTCACCGGTTCGCCTTATGGATAAATTCTGAGAAAATTATGAAAACAAAACCTCGTAAACATCCCAAAACTTTTAAAATAGAGCAACAGTTGACGAAAATTTCGGTAAAAATAACAAAAACACTGGGAAAGTCGGTTGTACATAATTTGATAGGTGAAGTGAAATGGAAGGTACAAAATTGAAATTGAATTAAACAAATTTTGTTGATCATAAATCATAGTAGTTTTTCTTTTCCTGAAAGTTTCAAGAAAATCCGATAATCGGTTTAATTTTGGTGAGTAAACATGTGTGTGCCATTTTTATCGAATGCACCCTTTATTATCGGATATCTAAAATCTTAAGATTTTTGAGGATATTGACACCTAATTAGTATACGGCGGATGGATCTTCTATTTGCTTCGGTCTTTATATAGTAATGCATTTTCAAATCCATATCAATAGTACTTTTAAAACTTATATTTATGCATACAAATTATAATACATTAATACAATTAACTGCGGCATCCCCATCATATCTAAAATTTTCATGATATCAGTTTTAATTTCAAAATCTACTGACAGCATGTTAGCCATTTTCTGAATGATAACAGAAAACCTGACTCACAATGTTTGGGAATTTAGCTATTTGCGTTTCCATTTATGTAATTTGTAAAATCATACATCATACATGATTTTCAGATGTAGATTAGAACTCTTGTTTAAGTTTCATCCAGGCTATTTTTTCTACCTTGTTTTGTTATTTTTTTTTACATCGGAACATAATTGTACCTTTATTATAAATCACCATTAATATATTTGTGAAGACAGTGTAGTGAAAAGATAGTCAGAATGTGTTTTTTTCATCTAAACGTTAAACAGCCTAATACCACAAGGGTGAATACGAGAATCGAAAAAAGCAATGTAATGTAATTATATGCCTTAACCCTCATCAGATCATTAGGCCAGGGAATGTGTGACTGGGCCAGCGACTGGTGACTATCCTGAAATGAAATTTCCTTTTCTTGTCACGAATACCTAGGCTGTATTTTTTTTATGAATACTTCATATTGTAGATTTAATGTCTTTAGTTTTAACTATCTTAATATCAAGTTGTTAAGTGGTTAAGTTTTTGTCTAGTACACTAAATTGGTCTTATTCACCTTCAAACAGTCAAAATCCACGATTTGCTGTGACGATTAACGTTCATCGTTTCAGCAAATCCCATCCTGTAAGTGAAACTGAGAAGATTTATGTAAACCACTTGTCAGTTTGTTTTACATGTTCAATGTTTCATGAAAATATCTCGTACTATCAATATGCCAACATATTATTTTAGCTGACATGAGCTATAGTTAACTTAGAGGTCTACAGGCTGCCAATTAAGGCTATTCCTTAATATAAAACGCGCACTCTTTTACGAGTGTGATGCAACTAGAAGCATATAAAAGATTTCCCCTAGAAAGAGAAAGTGTCAACCAATAAGGAACATCACATTCTGGATATTCTTTACTTCACCGAATAGCACTTTCACGATGAAGACAAAAGAAGGAATTGGTCGGTGTGGAGGTTTGCGGTATAGACCATTGTGATGGAGGCAAAATGAACGACAATATGCTCTGCTGGAAAAATCTGCACTGTGTGAGATTTGGCATTATGCCTGTAACAAAATATTATGCATTATCTAAATAGTGTAGAATATTACTCTATGCTGGAAAAGTACCATTATTTTTACAAATATTGTAGATATTGTAGATGCAGGTTGTCATCATAGTATTACTTTATGCAACAAGGCTGAGTAACAATTAACGGGAAACAGTCCGCTGCCAAAGCAGTGGCTCGTATGAAATTATTGAGTTAATACCTATTGAAGGTCGGACGAATAGCTTACAATTGAATTTCTCTAGCAGCACAGCAATGCACTATCCTGATTCCAAGGTCGTATAAAGTACTAGTGTACGTTGTGTTCCGGAATGTTTTTGTATATTAACATAGGACTACGTTCCTTTTTTCTATACAGGGTGTCATTTCAAGATTTTAAAAAATGAGAGCGTTACGCAAAAGTGAAAGGTTTTTGAACGCTTAAACATCTCGTTTGACTAAACAGAATGGCTTCATTCATACACTATTTGATCAGAAAAACTCACAAATTTTTCACATTGAAATTTGAAAGAAGTTCCATTAGTATAAGTAGTTCAATTTTTCAATTCAAAATGACCTACTTTTGCTCCCATACAAATTTGCATATCAACAGGTTGAAAAATTTGTTTTCCCTAACACGGTCATAGGAAACGGGTAGCAAATGTCTTTTTCTTCTTCACAATAACTTTTCTTTGTTTCCGGTGCCTGTTTTTCATTTGTGGTTCGTCCCCAATTATAAAATTAGCTGTGTTCTGCATTTTCGTGACTCCCTTCTTTCTTGGCTATGCTACAACGCTAGGATATAGTCGCGGGCGAACGAAAATTGTTTCAGTGTTCGCAAGCAGCTTCATGCTGCCGGTTCGAATGAGGCTTTACCCTCCCTCCACAGTCCATCTGGTAGAAGTATGGGAAACAAACCACGGAAGCGCAAGACTATTGAGAAACAACAAAACAAATCATTATGATTGCAAAGAATTGGATTTTAAGAGTTGATAGATTATAAAACTTCATATGTACCCAAATACTCAAACTACCCTGTTCAATAGTTAATGACCATATGTTTTATGGTATGTATTTATTATTTGAACAATACCATTATTACTATACACCAACGCGGTCCTACGAGAATCTCGAAGTTATATCCCTGATATAACCGAACTCTACTTTTTCCTTTGTTTTCATGCAAGTGAAATTAGCGTGATGCAATTTCTTAAGGAGTTCAAAATATCAGCTTTTTTTTCTTAGAAAATGCAAAACGGCCTCACATAAAGAAAAAACCAATGCCAAGGCATTCATGGACGTCGAGAAGGCGTTCGACAATGTCTGGCATGATGGCAACTCCCCAATATTCCTCGTGAAAACCATCAAAAACTACTAAGCGAATAGGCTTTTCCAGGTTTTCCTGAGTGTTTCCTATTCGGATGCGTTCAATGTTGACGCTGAGGTCCCCCAGGGGAGCTTCTAGGTCCCATATTGTTCAACACTTTCACGTCAGATGCTCCTCCTCTACCGAGTGGTGGTATTTTGTCTATGTTCGCAGATGACACTGCCATCATCTACAATGATCGAGTGGCTCGAGCTCCGACACATAAACCCAGGAAAGCCTGGATGTTCTGTCCGACTATTTCAACAGCTGGAAGGTTTGTATCAATGCAGCAAGACACAGACCATTCTCTTTCCACACTCAAAATCACATCGGCTTGTTCCGTCTGGTAATTTGAAATTTGAAATTCCACCTCGGTAGTACTCCCATCGAAGTGTGAAGTAGTTTACCTCGGTCTCATCCTTGATAGCAAATTTCACCCCTTTCCCTTAAAAATAGGCTTGCTATCCACAAGCAAATCATCCTATCGGTGATTGAATATGCTTTGCCAATCAGGGTGTCATGCGCTAAATTACACCATGCTAAACTACAGATTATTCAAAATAATCTCCTGAGAATGATTCTGAACTGTCCCCCGAGGACTAGAAACTCCAAGACCTATCGCCTGGTTGGTCTTCAGGTGTTGTATGAAGAGAGAACATCAAGTTCATCCGTGATCTTACACGTTAGTTTAAATTTGTAAAAAAGTAGTTAAGCAACGTTTGCATTAAAAAAAATGGACAAAAACTGACGATTTTTCATGGGTTTACCTTCACCCGTACTGACAAAACTACCCCATGCAGCATCAATCATAGTAACCTATGAGTCACAGACAAAATTTGACAGCTCTATCAGTCGAACCCAACCCGGACGGCTGACGACCCTAAGCGACAAGAAGCTCCAAAGAATGCTAAAGAGGCAGACCGAGAGAAAAGTGGCAACACTGCTGCGTGCGCTTGGCCGGGAGGTTGGTTCAACCGGCCAAACCGCGTCCATTGGTTTCAGAACTGCAGCCAATGACGCAGCGGCAGCGGCTGAATAAGATGGTCAACTCGATTTTCTCGACGAATCGCGACGTGGCGATGGTGATGGACGACGAGACCTATCGCACCCTGGATGGCAACGACTGGCAAGGCACCTCGTATTTTACTTCCCCCAAGAAGAAAGTATGCTCCGAGGTGAAGTACATTTCACACTCCAAGTTCCCCTGCTGTGGCCAAATACAATTAGCGAGAAGGGGATGTCAAAGCTGTTCTTCTTTCGCTCCGGACTGGCCGTCAACGGGGAAATGTATAGTGCTAAATGCCTGCCGGAAATTGCGTTGTTCATCAAGAAATAACATAAGGGCGAAGACTTGGTGTCGGCCCACTACTCGAAGCGATCGTTGAAGGAGATGGGGCAGCTGAATATCTATGTGGTACAAAAGTCGGCGAACCCGCCCAACGTCCCCCAGCTGCGTTTCATCGAGAATTTCTGGGCCAACCTGAAGCGTAAGATCTACTCCAACAATTTTTCCGTGAAACCTGATAAACAAAACAAAGAAAGAACTCAGAAACATGCCTACACGCATGTTTTTGTCCGCCATGGCAACTGCTTCGGTTTACAGCCGGAAGGTGCAAGTAAGCTTAAATAATCTGCTTCCATGGGAAACTTATCAAAAGCAATTATCTGTCTCAGCTTTTTTTTATCATCATCCGAAAAAAGCCATTTTGTTTAATGCAAACGTTATATTATCAAATTTTCTTTTAATTCAAACACAAATGCTCCATCTAGTGGGTCAAACGTAATCAATTGGTTTAACCAACATTATTGAAAAGCTCATATAGATTAGGTAGTAACTGAAGCTGACGGGCCCCTCTGGTTTAACACTTGAAATGTGAAACATATGTAAAAAACATAATAATTGGATGTAAAGCCAAATTAAAGCGTTAAAAAAAGCAGTCTACAACTTGATATTTTCTAACTCAGACACCCAGCGAGCCACCGCGTCTAATCGGAAACAGCTTTGTAGTTCTTATCCTATGCTCACTCGATCACTCGCTCTGCCAGACAATACCTAACCTAAACAATAGACAACGCGACAATACCCGATAACAAAATAGTGCGCAACAAAGTAACTTTTTTTTTTAAATCATTTTTTTGAACAGGCTTAATCGAATGAACTTCACAGAGCCAAGTTTTTATATTTATATAAATCAGTTATCAAAAACTCCAATATGCCAATTCGAGATATTTTGGATGTACGTGATTTGGAGTACATGAAACTTATTTATGAATTTTTGACTAACATTAGCCTTAGATTGTAGTTAGTTTAACCTGTATGTTTACTATAAGTTTTTTTTATATGTGTATGTGTGTGTGTGTGTTTTTTTTCTTTTTCAAAAAATGTTCAAGTCAAAAGAAGACCATAAATTGTATAGTTATAAGTGTTTAGGTGATTTAGAATTTAAAATTAATGTGTTATGTAAACCATACTTTAAATTCCCACCCTCTTTCCCATCCGTAATTTGTAATTCCTATTAACTTCGAGACGGCCGCGAGTAATCGGCTCTATCCTCCTAACTTTAGTTTTAAGATAAATGATGTATGAAAATATGACAATTTGGCTCTGTAAAATTAACTCAATTGAGCCTGCACAAATAAATGATTATTAAAAAAAAAAAAAGTTATCTTAAAACTAAAGTAAGGGGGATGGAAACGATTGCTCGCGGCCGTCCCGAGGTTAAAAGGAATAAAAATTTAACGGCAAAGTTACTTATGCAAATACGTTTAAAGTTGCGAATACAGGATTCCAAGAAATTAGAGTTTCTAGAAGCATTTTGTGCCTTCTGGCAACATTATGTTTCTTTTGATTTCCAAGATGTGTATCAACCGGGGTAGACTTGGTCCTATACCCAATAACTTTATTTTCCCAATCCGCTCAAAAAATCGCCATGTTTTATGATATAGTGGGCGGAATATCATAATAAGATTTGATGAGCTACATCCCCCGATTTGTGACGATTACCAACTTGTCGAAGTTACGTAAGTCATTGTCATCAACAGCCAGCCATTTGAGTTTTATCAATGAATCTATAAAACCTCACCTTGAAACTATTTTTGCACGGAATATCGGGAATATTGAGACGAATATTATTTTTATAATTTGCTGTTTGTTAAAGTACCTGGTTATCCAAGATATATCTGAAAGCAGACAAGATTGATTTGAATCGCCGAAATTTGGATTGATTTTAGTAACTGAAATTTGGTCCAAGGTACTTAAATAAAAATAGAAAATAGTAATATTGGTTGACCGGGATAAACATACCCCCCGGAAATTTAATATTTTGCAGTATCAAGTACCGAAGAGAAAAAACCGACAATATTTGAAGAAGTTGCTGCACTTGTTATATGTTATAGGTTATTATTCTTATACGTGTTTACCTAAGCATTTTGATGACACCATCTAAAATAATGTTTAATTTTTTACAGTCCTTTGATAACGTATTATTTCATTTAAGTTTTCATTCTCCTTTTACATCAAACATTTTCAATAAAAGTCCCATTTGCACGGTGTGCTTGTCCGGTTTTTGGAGGAAACTATTTTTTTCCACCGACTTACTGCTGCACCCTCCAGGTCTTACGTACAATGCTAAGCAAGAAAGAAAAAAAAACAACACGACCACTGGTAAGACAATCAGAATGGTGATCAGCAGCCAGGAAAACCGTGATGATGAGCGGTTGAAATTGCCGTCGCGTGCGCTGAATATTTGATTAAACTTCAGCTAGGGTGTATGAGTCAATATTGGTCGACCGGAGGATGTTGGCCAAATACAATCTGAGCATTCACTTTCCAAGTATAGATAAACGAGCAATCATCTGTGCATATGACACATCATCATACTGGAAATAAAATACACATAGGAATCGTTTAAAAATTACAGGCTTTAAGTCTGTTCTGTGCAACGTAAGCAACAATTTTTGTTCAGCAAACATCGTGAAACATTCAACAGATAGATTTTCCATAAGAGTCTCCTCTCAGAAACGTTTTGCCTGACTGAACTGAAATACTTTGATGATGTGTACGCGTCAACTTCTCAAGTTAACAAAAATACACATCATCATTTGATTATTCGATGTAATATTATTTAGCACTCAATCTATTCCTCTAACAATTGTAATTCCACCAGTTTTTTTTTTCTCTAAGTTGACATTCTGATTTATATCTTTGAACACTGTACTACTAACAATCTTGATCTCCAATATCTTGATTCAGCATTGAATATAGACACATGAGATGAACATGAAAACAATTACTCTGCAAACAAGCATGGTAAACAAATGATAAACGAATTGTACAAACATAGCTATTGAAGTATTAGAATATTAATCCTGATACAATCATGTGCTGTTTTGCTACAGTTTGCTTTAATAGAGCACTTTATTGCGTAGATTTTAGGGTGTTAACAGCTGTCATCATTTTAAATAGGAAAGTCATCTTCGTAATTAAAATTTAAAATCAGTATTTAGTTTCTAAGGCAAATAATTGTAGACTTGTTTCGGTTGTTGAACAGAAAACAGTGAACACATTTTCATTAACAGTATTTTGATATGTTACAAAATGACAAATTTTTAATTTTGATGATGATGATGTTCAGTTTGCACCTTAATGCATAATTTAATTTGAAGCTGTTGAATTATAGAAAACAGATCATTCAAAATTTTCAAAATAATTCTCTTAAAATGGCGCTGAGCCGTTTTTCTTCCCTAACGATTATTTAGAGAATACTGAATGTTGAGTGGTGCACAACATCCGACGCCTTTGAGCTGCAAAATGAAGACCAATATATTTATTGAATTTTCAACGATTCAACGATAAAAAATAGAACCCCTCTTAGGATTACTAAGATTTATATTGTGTAGAAAAATGGTTATTTCTATAACTCGTTGCAAAAATTGCTGTTCACAATTGCCCCAACCATTATGTATGTGAATGTTTCTATTGATATTGAATCGGATAAAACATCCATAATGCAATTACAAGAATTGGACACTATAACTGGAGCACCTACCATACTCATACACGATGTACTGTTTCGGGCTGGCAGTGAACGACGAGAAGCTTCATACCTACATCTATTAGGAGCTTCTTTGCTGCCCTGGTATCGAATGAGTATGAATGTACGAAATCGTGTGAGAAGAGGTGTGAAACGATCTGTATATGTTTGAACTTAAGTGGAGTTGGTTTTGCGGTAGACGTGTCGTGTGGCTTATTTCCTGTCACTCTGAGTGACTGCTGGTGAGAAGCGCGGGGAGGAAGATTTTTAAGAGACAATTGCTTTTACACATTATGCTGAAAGTTTCTGTTTTCTAAACGTCGTTAAAACTACCTTTTTAATATTTTTCATTTGGCTTTCGCTATGTTCTACACTTTGTTGCAGTGCATTGTGCATTGTGCATGTTGAACAAACGCTTACCGTCAATGCAGAAAAGATTCATAATAAAGGCCCGAAGTGAACACTCCGTGTGAAAACTTCATCATGCGGATGGGATAAGAACATTTGCAATATAATTTTCCAATTTTCACTTCCCACAATTTTATCGATGGATAATGGACAGTGTAGACAAAATCAATTTGGAAGCAGCAAGCCATGAAACCAAATCCAGTCTGGCATCGTTTGCTAGTTGCATCCCAGCTTGCCATGAGATGTTTTGTATGCAGCTAGACTGATGAGTGCAGTGGCTGATGTTTTTCAAGGTCTGTCCAACTTAGGTCCAGCATAGGCTGTTTCAAATTGTGCTCGGGGTCCTGTTTCATTCCATTTCTTTTGACGAATCAATCTTTTCTGTGAATTTGACCTCTTTCTGATTCCGCCCTTTCTACACACGGACAGTGTATATTTTACTACCTTATTGGTTTTTTATAATGATATTCCCAATTTCTTGGCCGATAATAGGAGAATTTTTTGGAAAGCTGAATTAGTACAGCAAATAAGCACAGACAAACAGAGAAAACTATTAACGATCAGTTTAAATGTTTCTAGGGTTGAAAGACTCCAGGCACAATTTCACAGCACTGCTATCGACGTCTCTCACGGTAAGATTTCCACAGGAGGAATAACAATAATAATAAATCGTACGTATTAATGGGTAAAGGAAGCTATACAAATACACAGCAATACAAATACACGGTATCAATTACAATTGACAGAAAAATGTGCAAAAAGCCCCGAACCGGAATGAAAAGCAAAACATCACAGTGAAAACCCGTGGCCGGAAACTTTACACCAAGTTGCTCAGCAAATCATGTTGCCTCGTGATGGATGACGAAACTTATGTCAAGACCGACTTCCGTCAACTTCCTGGGCTAGAATACTTCGTTGGCAAGCCTAAGTTTGAAATCCTGGAGGATGTTCAAAAGAAGAAATTATGAAAACTGGCAAAGAAGTTCCTGATTTGGCAAGTGATTTGCGGATGGGGTGAAAAAGCGCTCTCTACCTCACTTCTGGAATAATCAACGATCCGATTTACACGAAAGAGTGTCTTGCCATTCATATGGAACCACACAGAATCAACTCTGTTGTGGCCTCATTTAGCATCCTGCCACTACGCTCGAAACGTGTTGAAATGCTACCGAACCAACGGAATCCATTTTTTTTTTCAAATATATGAACTCACCAAATTTACCGGAACTGCGACAAATTTAAAAGTGAAGACAAAATTTTGTAAACGTTTCAAAATTATTAAAACAGAGCTGGAATTGTTGAAAAATTAGGTAAAAACAACTAAAACACTAGGACTATCGGTTATACAAAACTTAATGGGTGGAGTGAAAAGAAAGGTGCTGGTATTTGTGTAGGAGATGAAATTGAATAAAACAAATTTTGTAAATCATAACACATTAGTAGTTTGTCATTTCTTAAAAATTTCATGAACATTCGATAATCGGTATGATTTTGGTGAGTATATATTTGTGTGTGCCATTTTTTTCATATACATCCTTTATTCAGTGAAACATGGCTTACTTAAACATATCTACTAAACACTAGGAATTGAGTAAAGCGATAAAACGACTTCTTCACACCTCATAACAGTTAATGTTACAAATCAAACAACATTACATATTATTATTTTTTAGTTCAATGTTGTTACCTTTTTTAGAGTTACTCTCCCATCACCCAATTTACTTAATACCCCGTTCCCACTACATCATATATTACGTGATATAAAGTATCTTGAAATCAGCATCTTTACCTCTAGTTTTCACTGGAAATAATGTGCATGACATTAGATTTCAAGATACTCTATATCACGTAACATAAGTTGTAGTGCGAACGGGGTATAAAATACCACTTTTTATTATGAATTCCTATACTACACACTTAG